>BQNB010126416.1:2645-19605 GCA_026074375.1 Tanacetum coccineum
GGTTTCATAAATCATAATTTATCTAAATCAAACTGATACACTTTCTTATAAAGTGATTTGTTGGTTTTATAGTAAGTTTTTTAAAGACGTTGTGTAGCCGTATCCCAGGTGAGATTGAAAACTAGTATTATATTCGAGTCATTCATATGTCGCAGGAACAAAATTAGACAAGTTATAACTGCCGAAGATTATATTAATAATGATATATAATTAGGTAGATTTATAGCAATTTTCGACATAAATAATCCCTGCCATCGTGTACGTAGGTATTCGGGTCATTATAATCAAAGATTGCTTGGATAATTCTTGAATCGTATATAGTTCACTTTCCGAGTACAATATTTCGACCCTATTTGTGCATTGGGTTACACGAAATTCGTATATGAGATAAGACAATAACACACTCACATTCTAGGCACAAGAATGAGAGCAAAAACATGTAAAATATTATTGTATGTGTTGTTATGATTGTTCATCATCTAATGAAAGACCAAAATTGTGTCTATATATAGTAGACAATGTAACTTTTCATAAATAGCCAACCTTTCATGAATGTTTATAACTTTTGGGGTAAAAGCCATAAAATACCTACAAACTTTTAAAATCGTCTCGACTTGACCAACGAACTAATTTTCGTCCCGACTAGACTAACAAACTTGTTTGTTATGTGACAATATCACCAATACGACCGGCTAGTGATTTTTTAATTTTTTTATTCCACGTCACACTCCGTCATTTCTCCTACGTCACCACCACCATTTTTCACCACCACCCTTTCCTTCCATATCGCCATCTTAAAGAACACCTTAAAATCAATAATACCAATTTTATAAATTACCAAGATTAATCACCAATTTATATCACAGTAAATCCATATCATCGAAATCATATTAAATTCCCAATTCCAACTATTACTTTCTTCTTGCTTTTTGAGATCCCCTCCACTGCAACAATGACAACCATTTTTTTTTTTTCATTTACAAGTTATAAAAAAAAAACGTGAACATCCAACCCAGCTTTCTAAAATCTCAACCAAAAGCTTTTGGTATATCAAAACTGAAATTAAACCCCAAACAAAACATTCAAGTAGGTACAAGTTACACAACGATGAGATGTTTTCGAAAGCCACCTGCAACCACAATCTTCCCAACAGATCTAAGACAGACGAATCAAACGGACACACCCTCGCAATAGACTTGGGTTCATGTTTTCGATTTTAGGTGTAATTCATTTAGATATTTTGTTTGAGATCTTGTGATTTTTTTTTAGTTATCAATGTAGTTTGTAAATCATAGATAAATATGATTTGGTTTTTGTAAATCTCAACGTGCAAATCCAAATATATATTCTTGTTAATTATTTGCACAGTAGATGTAAACTTTTTGTGGTTTGGGATGGGCTAAAGAATTAAAGGAAACTAATGTGGATTGATGAATATGGGTGTCGGTTTGTGTGGTGTATATGATGTTTTTGGTGTTTGCGGGTCTAATGTGCAAATGGATGGAGATGGGATGTGGTAATACTGTTAGAATATGGGTGCGTGTGATTGTGATAATCATGGATAATTCGATTATATCGTGTAAAAGTTTACTTTTCGTATAAAGTATTTTGACCCTTATCAATGCCTGAGTTGCACGAAATCTCTATCGGAATAATATAAGGAGTATAACAATTTGTGTTCTAGGCACAAGAAACACAAATCAAGAACAATAAAGGAATTGTATGTGTATTTTATTTTTGTCCAATGAGACTAATGAATCTGTTTATAAAACAAATTCTAGATGATGGTTAAGCAGTTAAAGCTGGTTAAAATCAACTTTCACAACTGTTTTCAAACAGTTACACGACTAGCAGTACTAACTACTTAGTACTGCTACACGGCTAGCAGTACTAACTATTTAATGCTACTAGTGGAAAATACTTAGTACTGCCCGTTATAAACCAACTTAGTACTGCCAATAGTAAACCAAGATTACTAAATACTTAGTACTGCCCCTTGATCTCTGCATTCTGTCTAGGTCGATAACATATTAACTCAACGAGTGTNTTTTCAAACATTGCATATACACAAAGGGGTTTGAACGGGGCATACATACGTACATACATTCATACATACACTAGTTGTTGCATTAGTTGGTTATACTAGATGCATTCATAATTGATATACGTGTTTATATTATACTACGTATATAACATACCAGTCTTATATAATATAGTTATATAAGTTATTTTTGCTTGTTACAGCAGTTATGTCGTCTGATTCCGCGGTTACCTATACTTTCGTCCACTCTGAGGCACGATCTTGGAGTATCCCGTCTGAGGATCCTTACGAGGAGGCTGCCCGACAGTTGTTGGAGCAGGCACCACGTCCTTCAGGGTATGTACCTGATCCCATAGAGCTAAAGGATCATGTACCAATGTACATTCCTAAGCCTGAGCACCCTGAGGATTTAGTGCCAGCTGAGGATGAGGCATCTATAGAGCCATACATTACTGAGGTTGCTTCTGCACCTACACCGCCACTACCACCACCATCCCTTCTACCTACACTTATCCGACCCCCACATACTAGAGCAACCATGGCTCAGAGGAGAGCTACAGCACCATCCATATATCATTCACTACGTCCAGCAGGGACGCCACCATTGTTACCTATACCACTACCTGCAATATCCACTAGCCGCAGAGCTGACATTCCTGAGGCTGACACGCCACCTTAGAAGAGGCTACTACTTACTGCTCCCATACCTAGGGTTAAGGTTAGGGAGAGCTCTGTTGCTGCTGCTGCTAGACAGCCAGGATCTACTATGGCCCGCAGGGTCGATCACAGTTTTGTAGACACTGTGGATACCAGTGTTCAAGATACTGAGAAGAGGACTATGGTCGCCGTAGAGGTGGTCAACCTGAGGGTCAGTTACCAGGAAGATGTTTGCAGGAGAGAGAGTTTGGGGTTTTATTCACGACATCAGGAGGCCCAGGAGGACTGGGCTACTATGAGAGCTGAGATTAAGATATTGAGGAGAGAGAGGCTTGCTTACGAGCAAGAGAGCATTGAGACCCGTCAGGCCTTGGCTAGGTCTGAGGCTTATAGCAGGGCACTAGAGGTACGAATTAGTGTGTTAGAGACTTAGGCGTATCGCCACGAGTGGCAGCGTCAGGACGCAGATGATCGTGCTGTTGACACCTTAGAAGACACTGGTAGTAGTGCCTAGGTTTACCTTTCTATCATATTGTAGCTATACTATATAGCCTGCTAAGTTTTTATGGGTTACTCCCATCTAGCAGACTATATAGATCTTTTGTTTTAATTAGCTTTCCCATGCGGTATGGATCTTTTGTCTTTTGTTTAGCTATGTTGTATAGCCTACTAAGTATTACGGGTTACTCCCGGCTAGCTAGGGCTCTATGTTGATTTTCATTTTGTAACCTAGCGATAAGGAATCATTATGTACCAAACAGATCATGTATATTTCCAGATTATATATGGAATGGATGTATTATGTTATGTCGATCTTGTGTTGGTTGTATGTTTCACTGTGTGATGTGATCTTATTTTATTTATGATGCATATGTTATGTCACGTTATGATTGTATTAAAATCTAACGGGTATTGTATTTTCTTGTGATTGAAGAAAATGGCACCAAAACGAACCACAAGGTCAACACCAGTCACACCAGCCCTAACAGCAACCACCACAACTGTTACTGAGGCGCAACTTCAAGCCTTTATTGACCAAGGAGTTGTTGCGGCAATGGCTGAAGCAGAAGCAAGTAGAGTTAGGAATGGCTACGATAGCAATGGTTCAAGACTAAGGCCAGCACAAGCTGTTCGTAAATGCTCTTACTCGGAATTCCTAAAATGCAAACCTTTGGACTTAACCTTTGATACTTTAAAGGCAATGACGGGAGTCATCCGGACTCACCTCGATGTTTTGAGAAAATGGGAGTTGTGTTTAGCAGTAGCATTTTCACAAACATCTTGTCAGTCAATATTTGGGACTTGCAATCTTACAAGACGATGCTCTTTACTTGGTGGAATCGACCATGATAAGGACAACTACTATCCGAAGCTGCTCATCTCATGTCAGGGGCCAACACTGAAGAAATTGAGATGACTGATAAATACTGCACGAGGGGGTGAGATCAAGAAGGATTGAGACTGAGATTGTGAAATCTTAAGGTTTAATGGGCACGATGTGGTCGGCCTACAATCGACGATTTCAGCAACTAGCGTTGATGGAGTGACAGGATTTCCAGAAGAGGTTGATAAGATGAAAAGTATATCGGTGGTTGCTGATATGATACTTGGCAGTATAGTTGTATATGCATCAAAGCGAAAACCATGCAAGGGGCTATCGAAGTTACAACTGAGTTGATGGATGAGAAGACACACGCCTATGCTGTAAGTTCAGGCAGAAAACAAGAAATAATGTATGATGATCTTTCCATCGAAACAATCAAAAACCAACAACAGCAAAATAAGAGGAAGACACAGGCCCAGGCCTACAATGCAGGCAATAGTGATAGGAATACACATACGCAGGGTCTAAACCTATGTGTTCAAGTGTGATTAAATCATGAAGGCCCTGTCCACCTAGGTGCAATAACTGCAAAAAGGTTGGCTTAAATCGAATGTGACATTTTATCAAACGTCTCTTTTGAGGTCGTTTTCTGTAACTTGTGTGTATGAACTATGAGTAGCACCCCAAGTGGTATTCCGCTGCGTTGTCATGATTTTGGGGGTGTTACAGATTGGTATCAGAGCACTTGTTATAGCGAACTAGGTTGTTTTCAAAACCCTAGACTATAACCTTTTTTCGAAAAAATTTAAGAGTCTTTCACCATTGTCCGATATCCATGCGCGCTTGCTCCTAGGTAACTTATATGCTCTCTTTTGCATCCCTATTGCTATTACATTTATAATTAGTATATAATACTTGGTTATGATTCCACCCTTGTACGTCTATCTTATGACGTCATACTATTTGCCTTATATCGGTCGGTTATATATATTGACCACTCCGACTATCGCGTACTTCCTGTTTTCTTATTTTCTCCCTCGAACGTCAATACTAGTATTATATAAGGATACCCGTACCTATATGAGCTACTCTCCTCTCGAATTCTTACGCTTATCTCTGGGATTATCACCACCTATCTATATAAAAGCAATTTATATAAGCGTCGACTATTTTCGGTTACTGACATCTACCTGATATTATTTCTTACATATGTGTATAGTATTATATTACTTCTTAATGAGATCGTTTACTTCGATATATTGTGAGCGATGCGGTTATCTCCGAAATATTTACGCGACCTTGCTCCATTTTTTTTTATGTTGAAATTCGGCGTAGTTTGTCAATTTCGCTAGTTATTCTATCATTTGACTTCGAGTTTGAACACTCTCTTTATGCTTTTGAATCGTATACGTTGTTTCGTAATCTATTGTTTTGATATTGTGTTTTTGTGCCGGCGATACTTAAGTAGGATGATTTATAATCATCTTATTGAAATGAATTAGGACGCTTCTTCATTTGAATAAGGAAATTATAAATTACCGAACCATAAGTTTATAAATTCTTACTTACAAGGATTGGGACGCCTCTTTTTGTAAGTGACAAATTATAAATGAGTGGGCTTATGTTATCCGACATGGCGTGTGTTCGTCCGTATGAATCATTCCTTGGGCTATGAATTTCTTTCGACTCGTGCTTTGTTATATGGATTTTTTTCCCGAATGTGTATCGACCGCCGCGAACTCGATAATCTAATAGTAACAAATCATTAACCACTTTCAAGAATTGACGACTTGTTAAATTCTTCGTTCTAATGGCTTCTCATGACATTTGATCCATTCACTCATATCCATTGCATATATTCTATGCTTTGACCTTTGTTCATTCAAACTTTCGTTGGAAACCTCGACGATGACCTAGGTATATCCACTCATCTAATCACTAGTAAACCAAGGACGAATAAAACAAATTGAGCACCGGGACGGCGCTCTCTTAAGGTGGGTAGACTGTAACAACTGTCAATTTTCGGAACACATTTAAATAATAAATTACATTTATTATTACATGTTTGTCGTTTATAAAATTTATTTTTAAGCTGACTTATCAAAACAACCCACTAGATCACGTTTTCATTATTCGGACTCTAAAGCAATTTGATATAAAACGACATTCCTGACAACTTTTTAGTTTTGACCGAGACCCAGAAACAGTCAGAAGGTGACTGAAATGCCCTCGCAAGATTTTAGAAACAATAAACGTAATAAGTAACTTTTTAAACCATTAACTTATATATACTTTATATAAATTAAGCAACACGTAAATAATACTTATACTTATATTACAACATGTATTTAACATCCATATAACATATGAAAAAGTATATCATACCATGATCACAAGTAAAAATTCATTTTACATGTTAATAAGTTTCTTAGATGGTGATTTACTATATAAACATTATATATATACATAAAATCACAAATGTAAGGAGATTAAGAGTTTTTGATGACCTTAGTATGAAGTATGGTGATGAACAACAAGATCTAAACCCTAGTTTAGATATTAAACCCAAGCTTCCAATACTTAGAAAACCCTAAATCCAATGAAACCATAATCATAAACCTTTCTTGTTTAACCCTTGTAAATGCTTAACTAAACCGTCAAACATTCTTGGTATATCTTAGATATGTTGTTAGAATACTTGTATATGTGGTAAATAAAATTGTATGGATTGGGTAAGGGTGTTTGTTTCAAGCTGTAGGCTAGGAGGGAGAGACAAGAGATTGTTTGTGAACTTTTACTTATGAAAATGAAGTGTGTGAGTTTTCTACAAGTCTTGCATCCTTTATATACACCAAGACTAGTCCAAGTAACTATTAGAAGTGGTCAAGACTTAGGTTGGACAAGATGAGTAAAATGAGGAAGTCTTTGACCAAGGTAACTAGTCATAGAGATAAGGTTTAATGAGCCATAGTTTGTACAAGATGTAACAACCGACAATTTTCAGAACTTGAAATGACTCTTTTACCCTTTTTACTTTTTATTGTCAAAAAAAAAAAACACGATAATCACGTAACCAGACATCCTTCTTTTTTTTGTAAACTTATTTAAATAATAAATTATATTTATTATTTCACCTCTCTCACTCACAAATTTATTTTTCTCAAACTTATTTGATTTGAAAACGAGACCAATGAGTACCGACTCAAAAATAATTAAATTATATTTAATTATCACGATTTATTTAATGAAAATATTAAATAATTTTTTTTTACATTTTATCCAAAAACGTTTGTAGAAAAAGAGAATATTCGAGTTAAAATTTATTTTATCACCAGATAAATAACAAATATTTTTATAAATTTAAAAAAATATATTTATGAAATACTATCAAGTAAATACTCATTTTGATCAGAAAAATGATTTGGAAAACAATGGCGCAAGTTTCGCGCGTCGAATCATTAGTTAAGTCGCCCAAACGAGTCTCGAACCGCTTTTTATCAAAAGTATAATAAAAAGTTACACTTTTAACCCTCAACTATTATACAATTTCTAATTCATTTTAAAAGTTTTATATATAAATAAAAAGTTTATATATTTTTTTTCATTTACATCTCTTATACACACACACACATATAATAAACTCTCTCCCCTCTCCCCACCCTCCCCCACCGCCGGCCACCCTGTCGCCGCCGGCCACCATGGCGCCGCCGCCGGAAAACTTTTCCGGTGAAGTTTTCCGGTGAGCTTCAAAAAGCTTCCTCGTCACCCGATCTACCCGACCATCTACACCACTCGCCCCCACTCGCGGTTTTTCCCTCCCCCTCCTTTTCAAGATTTATTGATTTCTAGCTTATTCATCATCATTTGTAAGCTTATTCCTAAACCTCTTTTTGATTCCTTGATTTTCTTATACTTTTGGTTTAAATCCATGTGTTTGTGTTGTTTTTTCAAAAAGAAATGAATTAAGTGTCAAAGTTAATGAAGTTTTATATTTCTTTAAATACATATTGTGATTTAGGCGGGGATGAGTTGATTTGCGTGTTGCAACAATGACGAGGATGAGATTAGAATAGTTGTAAGTGTAGATTTGATGTTGGATTAATATTGGATGAGGATTAGGATTAGATTATGCACTATGGTGAAGTTTGAATTGGTTTTGAAAGTGATTTGATAAAATATGCAATCTGTCCAAAAATGAAAAGTGGGATACAGGAAATCCTGATGAGCCATATGTATATCTTAAAGCTAGTGGGAGTAATGTTGCATTCCTAGTCTTATATGTCAATGACATGTTATTCATGGGAAATAACATTCCAATGCTACAAGATGTAAAATCCTGGCTTGATAAATGTTTTTCTATGTCACACCCTGCTAAAGCAGAAACGCGAGGTGCGACATATTAATAAGCATCACAAAAGATGATAGATAAAACACCATACATGATTTGATTAAAATATAATTTATCCGAATTACAATAATCCCGAACAAAACTTTAAGAAGTACACGATACATGAAATTTGGTCTTTCATCTGAACACGACATTTCCAAAAGATGCGAGTTTTCCAAAGACCATGACATTTATGCAAATGTCTAAATGTAGTGCACTAAGTTTCCACTTTCAGAAGGTCAGCTGAAAAGCATGATAAAAACGGTCAACTATTGAAAATAGTTGGTGAGCTCACAAGAATGTGTACACAAAATATAGTTTCAAAAGAGATAATGTCTAATAGCAGTTTCCAAATCAATATCAAGTTACCAAAACAAGTCAAGAATCTAAAATAATTCAAGTTTCCAAAGACAGTTCTCGTTACCTAAAGTAACGTAACACAATAAATCAAATCTCCAAAGACAGTTCCTGTTACCTAAAGTAACGTAACACAAACCAAATATATGTATGCTATAGTGTTTAAGCGAGACCACTAGTTAAACGTATTCAGCTGTCCAGTCTAAATATCCAAACAAGTTCTAGTTGTATAGTGTTACACTAACACCTAGTACTATGCACCCTTGTGCGGAGAGTAGGGAGGGGTTAAGCTCCGAATAGCGCAATCCCTCAAAACTAACGTCTCAATCCCGTCGTAGTGGGAATACTGAGCTAAAAATAGTGGGCTACGTTTTCGGCTCTAAACTAGCAATACATATCAAGTTTTTAAGTTCAACGCGTTTTCAAAGTTCAATGAGTTCAAATGTTCAACAAATTCAAGTACGTTTCAAATTCAAGTATGCTCAAAAGTTTAAATACATAAAATTACAAGCATAGAAATTTAAATAAAATACATCATGCTTACCACCCCAGAATCGTAAAAACGGTAAAAGAGGGGCTGTGAGAAACTCACCTCAAAAGTTAGAGCTAGTACAAATATTTCTTGGCAATCACAACCAAGTAGGCAACCTAACGAACGTGAAACCTTCTACCCGAGACCTAAGGTAAGTAAATATACCTAATTAGATCAATATACGATATGCTCAGATGATATAAACGTTTATTAGCTAGGTCTAATATTATTACTTTTTGTTTTCTAAAGTTTACTTTTTATCATTTCACATAAAATCACAAATTGTCTCGGTTTTCCTGTCACTTCAAACTTACATTTGATCAAGTAAAAGTTATATATGGTCAAAATTGTTCATACACATTTTAGTATTATGTGTCTAGTGTGTCCAAAAGTATTTTCAAAGTCTCCTTATGGTTTTAACTTACCCAAATGGTCCATGCTCCCATTTTTACCCAAATCTGGAAACTTTTTGTATTTCAAACAAGCAGAGCACTTTTTATTATGAGTTTTGACTTTAGGTTTGTGGGAACTTTTTTTTATTAACAAGTTTAACCTTGTCACCCACCCAATTTTAGCTATAGAAGTGCTTCCAAAAGTGATTTATGACCCATACAAGTTAGGTGTTCAAAACAGTCCAATTGACAACCAAATTTATTTCAACCTAAATGATGACCAAATGAACCCCTATTTTAAATTGGCATCTGTTACGTCAAAGTTTAACATATAAGTAGAATGTTGAGAGTTAGAATGGTCCATTCATGCCTGTATGACTAAATTATACTAGTTAAAAGTTAAAAATTTTTCTTGTCCAAGTACATATTTAGATTTATTTTTCACAATAAACCAAATCTCTTGGTACCCATATCAAGACTTATCACAAAAGGCCAAAAACATCTAAAAAGTACAAAAATATACACAACTCTCCGAGTTGGTTTTAAATCAAAAAAGTAAAATATGATTCTTTTATGATTATATCAAAGGTGCATGTCAAATCTGCCAATCAAAGATTAAATTTCTACAACACTAATTTTGTAACACACGATTTTGAAAATAAGTTAATCACCCACTTTTTGGACCATACATAAAAAATTTGTAAGTATCTATTTTATGTAAATTAAAAAAAAGAGGAACCAGCCACAACTGAAAAAATGAGCAAGTTAAGATTATTTAGTGAGACATAATAATTTTAAAACAGCGAACTTTTTCAAGATTTATCAACTTTATGTTGTTCTGCATTCCTTATATACAAAAATCCAAAACGAACTATAAACAAGTGAGGTATCATTTCTAACATTGATTTTAAAGTTTATAAAATGTCTTGATTCATTATTTCATTTGATTAAAAGTATGTAACAAAGGGTGCAAGAAAAATGTACAAAATTAGGGGTTTTAAGCTTCTTTGTGCAAGATCAACACAAATTGTCTTGCACCAAGGTTTTTACCTTGATTATTAAATAAAATGAGTAAGATGACTTATGGGCTAAGTTGGTAATGATTCTTGATGAGAGCCTTTTGATGATTTCTTGCTAAAACTCCTTACACACTAGTATCTAATTAACCCTTTTGCGTTGTTTTCTTGATATTTTTAGTGAGAGGAAATTGCATGTAACAAATGAGGAGGAGATAGTGGTTTGTTTGAGAAAGTGTGAAGTGATGGAAGTGTAAGACACAAATGGTAATCATGTGATATGAATGGACAGAGAGGGGTGGTGAGGGGAGGCTATACTAAGGGTGGGAGAGGTTTTATAAAAAAACTTGTTAAATTTTGTTAAGTGTATATATTGGGTATTAATAGTGTTGTAAAGTGAAAGCGTTTGGTAAATACGTAAAGTAACGTAAAAACGTAACTTTTAAAATACTTTTGCAAGTTAGTTAAATTAACTTATTCCATGTGTAATGACATTATTAAAATGTTACTTGAGCATATCGTTGGTGATGACATCAAATAACGTTACTTTTATAGCATCATTTATCCCATGTAAATAACCCATTTTGTATAATTATTGCAAAAAATTGTTACTTAATCGTTTGTATTATGAGAAGTTCTAATGGTCACACGATAAAAATGTTCATGTGTGACTAATTAGTAAATGGTGTCTTTTTTGGTACCTTTGGTCACATAAATATGTGAATGTGTGGTCGTTCCATTTTGCCCATGTGTGACCAAATCTACTTTTTGTACTAGTGTAAAGACCACGAAGTAACAAGGATCAATACGCCTTATCCAGAGAAGTCTATACGCCGTATTTAAATTATAGTAATAAAATATTCTGGAAGATATCGAATGTGGTCCCTACTCCAAGAAACCCTTGATACGCCATATTGACCTCAGTCAATACGCCGTATCGACCAAATTCTGGACCTTATAAATATAAAACCTAAAAACGGGTTTTCAGTGTGCTAAATTATATTTTCGATGCCTTAACCATAAAAGTAGATTTTCAGAAGAGAAGAAGAGCAGAAGAGGTCTAGCATAGCAATTAATTCTATAGGAAACAACTTGTAATCTCCTATACTCTTATAATCGTTCAGTTTTTGGTATCATTTGTTAACTCGGTTAGTTTACCTTGGCTAGATTATTACTCTTGTATTGATTATGACATTTGAAGGCTAATACCTTCGGGTATTAGCCATTATTATGAAGATTTGAATTTTAGTTTTGTTTATATCGATTGTTTAATTTATCGTTGATTGCTTGTTTATGTTTATCAATTTATACTTGTTTACGTGCTTTTGTATGTGACCTATCATTCAACTGGATCTAGTGATACGGACCAAGTAATCTAGATGTCGGGATGGCTCTCCATATAGTGATTTCTTCATTTAGACCAATAGGATCGCGAATAATAACCTATTTTTGTCTTTAGATTGCGAGCTTAGTTGGACCGGCAGGTGACCCTTGGTATCAACGAGTACGTTCTCAATTAATTGGTAAAGACTTGGTTAGTGGACTACTAGTGTATGAATTGTCTTTAAGCAGTAAGTGGGTAAAGTCTCTATGAGCTAGGGTTTAACAAGATCACCATTGCTTTAATCCCTAAGATAGATTATAATTAGCAAATAAGGATACGTAATGTGGATACGATTAATTGTGACAGAATTCTTCGTATCTAGGTCTTAGGAAGAAGTAATGCCTAAGTCTTAAGAATGATATGCCGCCTCGAGATAAGTAGTCATTGCACCAAATAAACAAAACCAACATTCTAATTGGATTAAATAATGGTTAATACAATTCTCTTATATTTGGCTAGACCGCTCTTTTATCTTTTGTTAATTTACTTGCGCGTGTTATTGTGTCAATTGATCTCAGTCACCACAAAACCCGTGCCAGTCTCTCAGGCTGAAAACCTCCCGTATCCATTAGGTTTAGGATTAACATAGGTTTAACATAGGTTTAACATAGAATATAATTAACTTAGTTTAGATAACCAAAAGAGTAAATTGCAAAAATGGTCCTTGTGTTTTGGCCAAATTGTAGATTTGGTCCGTCGAATTTTGAAATTTCAAAAATGGTCCGTATTTTGAAGGTTTGGTTTCACTTTTGGTCCTTGGTCGAACTAAAATGACTGAAATACCCTTTGTTTCTTTTTTTTTAATTTTATCCTTTTCTATTATATAATAATAATAATAATAATAAAAGTGATTTATAAAAAAATAAAATAATAATAATAATAATAATAATAATAATAATAATAATAACAAAAGGTTTGTGTGTGGGCGATGATGATGGCGATCGACCGATATCATCCAATCTGATTCGTTCTTTTTTTTAATTTGTTGTTTGCATCATCAATTCAACAAACAGTTGATACATGATTATTTTAATAATTTCATCAAAAGGGCATGTGTTCATCTCCTTTGTTTAACATTTGATTTGTGCATCAAAAGGGGGATTTCATGGGTCCATCATTAATTCAATATGTTTTGTTGAATCGTTGATATTACTTCTTTTGGTCGTGGGTCCTTGATGCTTTTGTAAAGCTTCTTCCTCATAGTTGTTGTGTTCCTTTGCCTCTTCTTGGATCTTTCACGGTTATTATGCTCGATCATTTGGTGGCTTTGGGGTTTGTAACAGGTTCCATTCTTCAAACTTTGGTATTGTAAAATGTTTTCGAACAGTTATGTTCTCCATGGCGAGTTTAGGTGTCGGTGTATTGGGTTTCGAGCAGTGTTTCATGGCAGCTCAAGCTCTTTGATTTTCAATACTGGTTTTTGTTTCAAAACAGGTTGCTTCTTCACATCAGTAGATTTGGTTTGGTTTTAATTTTTGAATCAAAATTCAAAAACACAAACACATAAAATAGAATATTCAATTTTTGAATCAAAATTCATTCTTTATCAAACCACCACCACAATCATCATGATCCTCAAATACTATTAAACACAAGGACCATTTTTGGTTTGGTTTCACCTAGTCACGCGCCACCACAATAGCACCCACCACCTCAACCCTATCTCCACTATTCCACCACCTATGGCTCCTCAGTCTAACCTTCATATCCGACTATTATAGATCTGTTAATGCTATCAGAATGATTGGGGAGATTGATTGTTGATGAATGAGGTTCGACCAATTTGATGAACGAAACCATAACAGATTCCGTTGTAAATGGATTGGTTTTTGATGATGGATTGAAATGGATTAGTTTTTAAAAATTGACTGGTAGGTGGAGATAAGATTAGTTTTTTATGATGGATTGAAATGGATTGATTTACGTCTTTTAGAAACACATGTTAAAAGAAAGGTAGGTGGTGAACAAATGGGTATTAAAAGAAAGATAAAAATATTATTTCAAAGAAAAAAAATTAAAAAAAGAAACAAAGGGGTATTTTAGTCATTTCAATTCGACTAAGGACCAAAAGTGAAACCAAACATTCAAAATACAGACTATTTTTGTAATTTCGAAATTCGACGGACCAAATCTGCAATTTGGCCAAACCACAAGGACCATTTTTGCAATTTACTCTAACCAAAATATTAATAAATTGAAAGATTGTTTCTCGCTCTTAGTGATCGACACCCTACTTACCACGAAACTCCCATCTGACCGGGTACATTGCCCATTAAAGTGTTGTTTTTGGTAAAGTCGGCAAAATATAAATTTAAAACTTGAAACATAAATTACAACCACACAACAACACACGAAGTTTTTGGCGCCATTGTCGGGGAGTAAAAACTTTAATCTTGAATTTTATTTGATATTTTGGTTTTTAACATTAGAATAATCTAACCTATAGGATTAGTGTAATTTAGATTAGTGTATAATTTTGTATATTTGCTTGTATATTTGTTTAATTGTTTATTAGTTTAGTTGTTTGTATGTTTAATTGTTTTCTAATACATTGTTCTTGTCGATAACCTGATACGGCATATCCACTTCCATTGGATACGACGTATCTAACTTTCTTATCCAATACAACGTATTAATTCAAAAGATTAATAAGGCGTATTTAGACTTATTGAATACGGCATATCGATCCATCTGATATAGTAACAGAGAAGTTTTTCATACTCGAACTTAAAGCTCAAAATTTTATACACGCCTTTTTCCAAATGGTTCTACTGATAATTTTCTGATTATTTTTAGTAACAATGACAAAGGTAATCAAGGTAGAGTTCGAGAAACTTGAGTCTATAAAGACCAGTGATGTTTCACTCACTTGCAATACATCACTTGAAATTTTCAACAAAGAATTCAACCGGATGAGCATAATGGAGGACGACTTGTTTACATATAAGGTTAAAATTGCTGATGTTACTAACATTCCATGTGACTTAAAAAATAAAGATGATTCAGAACAACAAATGTCACATAAATCTGATGATGATATGGAATATGATCCATTTGATGTCGAATTTACTAAATGGTTAGCTTCAAATTTTTTTATCCACAAGACAATGGATCAGTATACAATGAAAGCATTATGAATTTATTGGGCTAGAGGAGATGATGAAGTGGAACTCACTGACAAAGAATCCTCTGATTCTGAAGATGAAGTTGCTAAAAATTTTAGGATCGAGACTAATGTATTTGACTTTGAGACACCTTTATGTAGGGCCTTCAAGAAGTTTAATTATCTTTTAGAAATCAATCTAAATTTACTTACTGAAGATATTGAGGTATTCAAGACTTGCGGAGATTATAAGGATTGGATTTACTAATGGAACAAAGATGTGCTATGGGTGCATGAATAACCATGGACGGATAATGAAGCATGGAAAGAACCCGCTCCAGTTGAACATTATTGTGAGTCTTTTTTATATAAATATGGATGTTTGAAATGGCCAACCTATAGCTGGAGGGATGATGGATATTGTAATGGAGGAAACTTACCTGGAGCATACATAGTAGGAAACGCACTCCGTTGTCAAGATTTTAAATGGTACGAAGCTTTGAAAGATGGCAAACTTAAAGAAGAAGCTTTGAAGAATAAAGCCATCATGGAAGGAATAATCAAAGACGAAGATAATGAGTCAAATAATGAAGGTTGGAGGAGATGAAACGTCTATGAGAATAACAACCATGGTCATGAAGAAAGAGAATATAAGATGGAACATGAAGACAAAGAAAGACGTGAATTATTTGATGATCATGAGTGGCCGATTTGCAATATAAGAAGATTTGAGATGATCAAGTATTCATTTAGACAAGACAAAAAGTATGTTTCTATAAAAGAAAATGAATACAATGATTTGACGAGTGCAAGCGAAGATGCTTGCCGAACATACCAAGAGACCTTTCATATGATGGACGAAGGATGGAAGGTGATGCGAACCGAGTGATGGAAGCTGAAGAAAAAGTCTAACTTAAAGACTAGCTGAAACAAAAGTGCTTCTCGGGAGACAACCCAAATTGTTATTTATTTTTATCGACTCTGTCTTCCAAAATATCATTATGGCATATCCACTCCATACCATACGGCGTATTAAATGTCTGGAGATTATCAGTCCTTTATTTTTATGCATTTAAAAATATTATTGTCAGTTCTGTCTATACGGCGTATTAATGTACATGATACTGCGTATTTGGCAGACTGACCCGTATTTAGATACTTTTTACATGTTTCTCAATACGGCGTATTCCAGCTTATGGATACGGCGTATTGGTCTCTTATATAATTTGTTTAGTTTATTTATAATTAACCATAGGTACCGAGATAGAATTTTGCATGTTTTTCCTAAATTTTGCTCACGACCTCGCTGCAAAGAAATTGACAAAGTTGGTGAAGTATCAATCATCTGGAATCCTATGTGTGTTGTAGTCATGCTGGAATTCAGACGCATTTACAACGTACATCCATCTCATAAACTCAACTTGGAGAATCTACCAAGCAAAATATCAGGGGAGTTTCTCATTTTAATTCTATTAATTCCTGTTTTTAATGTTTTATCTATACAATGAGGACGTTGTATAATTCAAGTGGGGGATGAGAATTAGAATGTATACTTGTCCTTTTTTCACATTAAAATGCTTAAATAATGCTCAAATTTAAAAAAAATTCAAGCATACCTTTATGAAATTACTTGTTACATAACCCGCACACAATAACCCTTATTAGATATTGTGAGGATTTAATCTTATCCGTTTCCAAATGTTTACCTAAATTCCACAAAAATATGAGTGTGCCGGTGATGTTGTAGACTTTAAAACTTGGCTTGGT
>BQNB010126417.1:2496-19605 GCA_026074375.1 Tanacetum coccineum
GACTAAGCCTCATATCCTGTATTAAAACCGAAAGATATATATCCAGGGGATATCAAGTTTTCGTAGCCCAAGTAATGGAGAAGAAGTCAGATAAAAAACGACTAGAAGATATACCATTAGTCATAGAATTTCCAAAAGTTTTTTCTAAAGATCTACCCGGCCTTCCACCAGTTTTCCAAGTAGAATTTCAAATAGATTTAATGCTAGGAGTGTCACCAGTAGCCCGAGCACCTTACAGATTATCTCCTTCAGAAATGCAAGAACTATCTAACCAACTACAAGAGTTAGCAGACCGAGGTTTTATCCGATCAAGTACTTCGCCCTGGGGAGCTCCTGTCTTATTTGTTAAAAAGAAAGACGGATCTTTTAGAATGTGTATCGACTACCGGGTGTTGAATAAACTCACCGTATAGAATCGTTACCCATTACCCAGGATTGGTAATTTATTTGACCAACTTTAAGGTTCGAGTGTTTACTCAAAAATTGACTTAAGATCAGGCTATCACCAACTAAGAATCAGGGATGAAGATATTCCCAAGACTGCTCTCAGAACACGATACGGACACTATGAATTCCAAGTGATTTCATTTGGTTTAACCAACGCGACTGCTGTGTTCATGGACCTCATGAACCGTGTGTGCAAACCATGTGGAAACCGGAGAGGGGGGGGGGGTGAATACGTTTCCATTAAAAACTTTAAGATCAAGAATTACATCACTCTTCAACCGGTGGTCCCATATATATATGGAGGCCGCCAAGTATATTAGGGGGCCGCCTGATTTATGGGACCGCCTCCAAAAGAGGTTTTTAGACTAGATCTTTTGTATCAAATCACCAATCAAGTTTGACGCAATATGAGAAGTGTCGATCATAGGTTTACAATTGCTAAAGCATATTCTAACAATATAACCACACTCATAATATTTCATCACCAACATTGTGAATTAGATGGGATTTCACACATTACACGTGACACATGGAAATACCTTTCAGAATTATTCGATCAAGGTGACTTTCTAAGTCAACACCATTTGAAAGAAAAGTTTTCAAGGAACGCAAGAAAATTCGGACTTGTTCTTACGAAATTGAATCAAATAGGATTACTTGCATAAGGATCCACCATTTGGAAGTGTTCTCGCCTAAACATTTATCCAAAACCACTAGTTTAAAGGCGACGATTAATCCGACATAGCGTGGCTTTTCCTGAATTATGCATAGTTAGCTAGGCTATGCATAATTGAGGACCAAGCGACGACACATCTGACATAGCGTGGCTCTTCCTGAATTATACATAGTTAGCTAGGCTATGCATAATTGAGGACCAAGCGACGACACACCCGACATTGCCAAAAATAACTCTTTTCGATTATTACACACCATATATGATGATGAAAGTTTTTGAGCTATTCTTGAAAATAAATTCATTTGACATAGAACTAGAAAATTATTTTTACCTTTATTTCGAGAAACACGTCAACTATTGTTCATTCATTTTTGGGAAACACATTTTTGCTTTGTCTTCTTGTGAAAATCGACGCAATTTGGTATTTAGTTTGATAAAACATTTCGTAAATTATTGTATATTTTTTGAATCAATTGTTCATAAAATGACATTAAGGTGGTTTGGGATCAAGGATCATAGCAAGTACAAGAAGTAGTAAGTCAAGAATCAATGCAATCGAATGAGGTAAACGGGCGATATATTCGCTAACTGGAATTGTCCACACTAGGAGTCAAGATACTCCTAAGATACGACAAGTGTCTCGAGGTGACAACAACCTCTACATATATATCATGAAATGAACAACGAGCATCATCACAAGTGCTGAAGTAATAACGATCATAATCTCCATAATGAAGCCAGGGGTAGTACATACGCTCTCCAATCATACATCCAATATCCAGAAGGTTATCTCCATTGTTTCGCGTTACAAGTACATTTCACCAAACATGGTTTCCAATAACATGAAAAGAAAAAGGCTGCGGTGTTTATGTAGGGGACAAAAATACACCCGACAGCATATCCTTACTAACTGGCACTAGCAGTTTAGTGATCTATACAAAAATGGTCCTAAACAACGGACAAGATCATAGGTGATCAAACGACAGGACTACTGAGGTCCCGGTAGTAGTGAAGGCCTCCTTTCTAAAGCAGCGAGGCGTCTATCCAACGTGCTCGACCACGACCTATAGTATAGTGGTCCGTGATTAGAAGAAATAAAGATCGAGGGGGAAAATGCATAAATTGCATAAATAAAATATATATATTTACTACACACATAAATATATAATTACATACTATGGAATCCACATGCGCGCCCTAAGTTTCCATTGATTAAGTCACTTTCTTTAACATTATAACGCTCGACCTTAATTTACGCCACTTTTCTGAAAAATTTCTATTTTTAGAAAGTTACTATTTTAGGAAAGTTTCTATTTTTAAAAAGTTACTATTTTAAGAAAGTTTCTATTTTTAGAAAGTTTCTATTTCTGGAAAGTTCGGATATCCTAAGGCGTTAATATCGTTTAATATAATGTTAAGCTTCCCGTTAACCTCGACGCACCAATGGTTCACATACTTATCCTTATTTTCCTTGTTATGTTTATATATAAAGTTTCCAAATATACTTACTATTTTTAAATGCGACCGAAACACACCCAATAATATATATCATCTAATATTGTTCGTTAACATTTTACGAGCTCAATTGGACTCTAAAACGCTCAAACCACCATATTTTGACAAAAATCAGCAACTATACACACTTTTCCTAAGTTGACTTTTATTATAAATTTCTCAATTCTGACCCGTCCAAAACGACCCACAAAAATACATTTTCACGACTCGGACTCTAAAGCATTTTGCTGTAAAACGACGTTTCGGACAACTTTTTAGTTTTAGCCGAGACCCGAAACTCGACAAAAAATGACCAAAATACCCCTGCAAATTTCTGCGGAAAATATTTATAAAACGCAGATTTGGATTTGTGTTTTTGACCCGTTATAAGACGTTTTTAAGCTTAGATTGCCTCGCGAAAAGGTAAAACGGCATTTTAAACAACTTTTTAGTTTTACCCGAGACTCGAAAATCGACAGAAATGGACGAAAATGCCCTTAGTTCAGGTCTGATGCAGTCTTAATAATACGAAAAACGCAGATTTTGCTCTAGCTTTTAGACCCGTTATTACTCATTTTTAGACTCGGATTTCCTAGCGGGAAAGTAAAACAGCCTTCCGAACAACTTTCATGTTTCGGCCGAAGGCCGAAACGGACCCGAAAGTGCCGAAAATACCCCTTTTAAAATCTGACAGCAACTAGTTTTTACTACAAGCTGAATTTTTATAAAACTTTTTCTAGATTTCGTTTGACCGTAAAAACTTCGTTTTTAGGAGTTACGAAACGATCCATATATGGAAACGATCATCAAAACAAACTCTTCCACTTTCAAAAATCAAAACTTAACTTACACATTTTTACGACACTCAAAAGAGGCGATGTAAATTCTGCACTAAACGACTCATTCCAAAATTCACCCAAACGCCATTTTCTCAACACAACAACTTCATAACTACGCCTAACTAACTTATCTTCGTCCACTAACGCCTCAAACCAATAATCCTTCCACAATTATACATATACACTAAACATAATCACACATGGATTCCAAAGTATAAAATTAAAATGCATGCATAATCATAAGAAATAACATCAAGAAGGTGCTTTAGTAGGTCAACAAAATATAGTAAATGCCAAGAAAATGATCAACAAAATTTCTTTTGTTCATTAGCCCTTTGTTCCTTAGTCGGCGCTCAATCCACATACGACCAAACCGAAACTCAACCACAATATAATCTAACCAAGCCTCAAATCAATTTATAATATCATAATGTATATATGTATGTATGTATGTATGTATATATAATAATATATATATATATATATTATATATATATATATATTATATATATATATATATATGTATATATATATTCTATCTGTATATATTTATTACCACATATTACGAAATTATCATATATATCATAATGGCGACACATTACTATACTATCCAGTAGTACAACTCGAATCGTACACGTGTACGATGATCGAACGGCTATATATATAGGCGGTTCGTCGTAGAACGGATATGTATCATTTATATTTACTATTTATACCACACGCTTGGTATAAAATATACATCAAAAAGGCCTAACACAAAGCACATAAAGGAGTCGGGAAGGATTGCGCGCGCGGATTGTGGACATCGTGTGAACGACTCGTGAATTTTTTTTTTTCGAATACTGTCATAGTTGCCGGTTTTGAAAACGACCTAATTCACTGTGACTCGTGCTTGATTACCAATCTTTAAAACCCGAAATTTACAATCAGTAGAATCTCACATTGGGGTTGCTACTTATAATACAAAGATCACGTGTCACGGTAATTTTCTTTAATAGAAATATTTACTACAAAGACTTACATTCAATTTTTATTAAAAAAAAATCAAAAGTTGCAAGGTTCCCAATAAACTTTATGAAAAACTTTTATAAAATAAGCCACAACATGACTAAGTTTATTTAAACTTTTTATCGTAGGTACAAGTTCACCAAGTCCACGTCTCTCGTTATCCACGCTCCGTCCCTTCCAAGCTAGCAAGCATATACCTGAGATAAACTTGCTAAAACGTCAACACAAAAGTTGAGTGATTCCATAGAGTTTATAAAAAATCATTTGATCACAAGCATAGCTAAAACATTTAAATCATAGAACAATCACAAGATGCTAGAGCCATCGAACCGAACCTTAACTTTATATGCCAACCCAGAGTGATAGTTTACCACATCCAATACCAAATACAATTGTCTCCGTATGCCCTCGCGAGGACCACTCGCCGTCAGGTCGTTAGGCCAAAATAGATCTATTATTATTGCCTCAGCGTTTACCGGTTATCTAGTGATTGAGGTTCTTGAAGAAGGGCCACAAATAAACCCTCATAGCAACGTTCACATAATAAATCAAATGTGTTCGTTTTTCTAAAACAAGCATGTATCTCCCTAACGGGTTTTAAAACATTCGAAAAGACTTAAATGCGAGGCTATGAACTCATCGTAGATAGAAGATGTTCGAGCGAGAAATCAACTACATGAGAAATAGCACAACGACCTTAGCTGCCGACCTAAAAGACAAGAAGCGACTATAGTATTTTAAGAAAAGAAAATAGATATGTAGAAATAATATACATAATCATGGAGATATATTTCGAAGATATGTGTGGCCTTGAACATTGACTTATACCATAGCTATTTATTCTCCAAATTTTGTAATTCTTAATTTGGTCTTTAAAGATAATAAAATTATCTACTCAGTTTCATGTATTATTTCTTGTTTTACTTCCTTGGTTTATATACTTTTTATGTTTAAGAATTGACGTAAAATCTACATTCCGATTTGACTTGATTTCATAGTTCATATCTCCCTAATGTAATGGCGGGGATATGGCATGATGTTTTCGCCCCTAGAAAGACCTTTGAGTCTGTTTCCATAAGTTAAATAATCAATCAAACCTTTTACCAATCTACGGGGAAATAAATTTTTAATAACTAATAAAACTAAAACAGAAAGTGACTGATTTCTATCCGTTTACGGTTTCGGTCATAAATTCTTAATTCTATAATATCTTTTAGTTGATTCAAAGAGAGATGAAAGCTTATGATGTCTAGTATCTAACCATGTTTTAAAACCTAAGTTTATTGTACAAGAACCTGGAGCAAAACACGTTTCCCAACAGCCGCTCCAGATTTGACCTTCTTTCGTAAAAAGACCATAACTCCATCATTCGGAATCGATACAAAACCGTCCAAATCGCCATATGAATCTTAAGAAAATACCTATCCAACCATGTCTTTTAATCACAGACCCTAAGCCAAAAATTTTGAGAAAAACCTACGTTTTGCTACTGACCTAAAACAGTCCGCAATTTACACTTCCAATTCAATCCAAAACACTTTCAAATCCTCAATTAATCCAACACAAGGCCAAAATACATTGATGCAACATAACTACTAATCAATATCCTCCATATTCAAGATTAATCCAAGATCAAACATAACAAGAACATGCATGTTCTAAAAACTGAAAGATCAAACACATGCATTCATGAAATATTTATTTAACACAAGAAGGGTTTTAGAAATTTTTACTCACAATCACAATGGAGGGAGAAGTAGATGATCAAACACGAATCCTACGTGGATTGTGTTCTTTAGCCGTGGACACCTACACCAAGACCAAACAACCCTAGCTTTTTCTTACTTCAATCTTGCTTGTAATCAAACCCTTAATAATCTTGTGGCCTTCAATCAATTAGAAACCTTAAAAACTCCAAAGTCTTTAAAATTAAGATTTTCTAAAACACATGCATGGTGACCTTTTAGTAATGGGAAAATTGATAGGGTTTATCTTATGTAGGTTTTGGAGTAAAAAGGAATGATTAGATGAAGATTTAAATATGGTGGTGAGGGTGTTCTTGAGTCTACTGTTCGAACAAAATAGAATAACCAGGCGTGAGATTTGTTTTTTATTGTTGTGGTATGCGTAGCATTTGGTTTATAAAAGAATAGAATGTGTATCTGATATTTATAGCATCTAGATATCCCACACATAGGATATATCGAACCTTAACTAAAATATAGGAAAAGAAACCTGGGTTATTAGGGGTTTTATGGTTCGGTAAAAAAAAGAATAAGATATATATATATAATATATAAATATATTATATATATATATATTATATAAATGATATATATATATATATATATAATATATATATATAGTATATATATAGAAAAGTTTTTGGGATCAAAATGAAAGATGTTTATAATAAGAAGAATTAGAAGTAATTTGGACCAATCATTTTAAAGTACTACCTCCGTCCCACATAATGTCCACTTTGCATTTCAAGTCTTTTTTTCTTCAACTTTGACCTTAATGATTTCTTCTTACGTTATATGATACTTGATGCAATATATATGAATGGATAGAGTTTTGAATATATTTTTCGTTGGTAGAATTTTCGTTCAAATATTATATAACACAAACAAAAATATTTATGGTCAAAGTTGATAAAAAAGACTTAAAAGATTCCATTGTGGACACTTAATATAGGACGGAGGGAGTAGTGTTTAAGAGTATTTTTAACAATATTAACAATTCTCTCTCCTTTAATTATGACCAATTCTTTTTTCATTAATATGATCAACTGTTTCTTCAAGAATATCTCAGCATTTTTCATCGTCATTAGTCAGCTCTGAAATCAATATATTTCATTATCTAAAGTGGTGTTTGGATTCATACTTTTTTTAATGAAAGTGTTTTTATCCTTGTTCGTGTTTATCTAATAAAAACTGATGTAAAATTGATTGCATCGAGGATGCATTTGCCCAGCATGTAAAACCCATGTACAAATGGTGCATCATCTTAGTTTAAATGCAGTGAACATTTTGCATGCATCTTAATATTTTTGCAATGGAGACTAAATGAAATCATATATTTCGTAATTCTCTCGATTAACATGATGCGATTTAGTATGAACCAAAAACATATGCATCCGAATTCTCTCGATTAACATGCATCCGTATTATTAGATTCATCAACTAAATGAACAACATAGTCTACACTATTATTATTAGATGCATCGATCGAGACAAACGGCTTTGAAATACCGGGTATGCGTCGATGATATAAATAGATGCGCATATGTAGTGTGCTATAATCGAATATGCATATGTGATTATATGCAATATAAAGAAAATTAGAGAATGAGATTTAGTATTTGTCTGCATCTATATTGCAAAATGACATACGTAATCATAAAAGCCCATGCATCTGATTGTGCACTAGATCGATCGAATTATGAACAAACAATGCATCGAAATAAATCATGCATCTAAATAATCTATCTGTTCAATGCATTCAATGATTTAGGTGCATATCAAATTAAAGGACAGTGATTTAATATTACAAAAATGTTTATGCGTGAAACTCTAGTTGAAGATGCCGATTAAAAATGAGAGAGGCATATGAAAAGGAAGTAATTTTACGATTTTAACCTCCAATCTCTAATTAAGTAAGGTTAATCAGAATGTTTATTACGATAATGCCAACCCTTGATCTTAGCCATTGATAATTGATCCAATGATTTACATTTCTTCTTATTCTTCTTATTTTAACTAATATTCTCATTAGATCCTTACTCTCTCTCTCTCTCTCTCTCTATATATATATATATATATATATATATATATATATATATATATATAAAGGAAGGTTAAAATAAAAAGACAAATATTCGTGAGAAGGATAAAAAGGAAAACTTTTTTAAGAAAGCTCTCGAAAAAATTCCAAAAAAAATTCATTAATCAGGTATGTTGGTAGCATAAAACTTTTTGTAAAAGGAAGTTTTCTAACTTTTAGAGTTTTTATATACTTTTTTAATGCGCATAAAAAAGAAATTTTGATGAACATAAAAAATTTGATGCACAAATTTTTCGATTTGTTATAGTTTGATGCGCAATAAAAATTTTGATGCAAAAGTCAAAAGAAGTTGGATACAAAAAAACGGAATTTTTGATCACAAGAAAAACCGATTTAATGCACATATAATTTTTTTTAAAAATTTTTTTCCCGGCAGAAACTATCCACTTTTAAGAAAAACTTCCTTTACAACTTTTCATGCACCAACATACCACGCATCTTGTGAATTTTATTCAGAATTTTTTGGATAACTTTAAAAAAAAAACAAATCTTTTATCCTTCTCGACGAATATTTTGTCTTTTATTTGATCTTTATCCTATATTATATATATATATAAAATATAAATATATATATATATATACATATATATATATATATATATATATGCTAGAATTTAGGGATTGACTAATTAATAGAATTGTATTACTAGTATAATTCCCAAAGTAAAAAAAATACATATTTGGTGTGTTTGATTTAGTGTATAACCGGCCCCCTATCCTAGGGTAGGCTTGGTTAAGCTTTTGTTTTGTAATTTGTTGTATTACTTAGAATCCGAGCCCAATAAACTATGTAACTCGTTATTTGCTGAAAAATCACATTTTTTCGACGCGGTTTTTGGCTAAACACGAATAAAAGATGGAAAATAATAAAAATAAAATAAATTAAGCTCTCATGGCTAAATATGGCTTTCGTTGATTTCTCGATCGATAAAACGGATAAATTTAAATTGTACGATTCACTAAAGTTTTAAAATTGACGATTTTAATAATAATCGTCTAAAATAGTAAAAATGAATTATTTAAATTTATAAAAATAGATACGAGATTAGAATTAGTAGTGACCTTAAATACGGGGTTTTACAGAACTACATCTCTAGATCCACAAGGACACGCAAAAGCTTCATATGGCACCATTAACACCATAATAATAGTTTGATCTGTTGGTGGTTGTTATGGTAAGAGTGTGTTTGATTTGTTGGTGGTTGTGAGGATAATATCTGCTTTTATGTTAAAAAAGAGTTTTTTGGCAGGAGTATAGGGCTACAGGAGGAATTGGTCAAAATGTTAGATCAGGATCGCGTGTGGGAGTTGGTTCATTTTTGTTCTTTGACAAAATCAAGCCCAAAAGGTATGAGATCGCAGATTGGGTGATTTCGTATGTGTTATCTATGTTAACTAGTCAAATATGTAATTAATTAAGTAGTACTTTTCATGTTCTAGCTACATATGGATGACTTCTAAGTAGTTTTGCTACCTTTGATATGAATATCAACATTATAATGAAATATACCATCTGTTGAACATCTAATGTACAACGATACAAATCGACTCATCCATTGAACATCTAATGTACAACGAAAACATAATGAATCATCCGTTGAACATCTAATGTACAACGATAACATATCGAATCATCCGTTGAACATCTAATGTACAACGATAACATATCGACTCATTCGTTGAACATCTAATGTACAACGATAACATATTGAATCATCCGTTGAACATCTAATGTACAACGATAACATATCGACTCATCCGTTGAACATCTAATGTACAACGATAACATATCGAATCATCCGTTGAACATCTAATGTACAATGATAACACATCGAATCATCCGTTGAACATCTAATGTACAACGATAACATATCGAATCATCCGTTGAACATCTAATGTACAACGATAACATATCGACTCATCCGTTGAACATCTAATGTACAACGATAACATATCGACTCATCCGTTGAACATCTAATGTACAACGATAACATATCGACTCATCCGTTGAACATCTAATGTAAAACGATAACATATCGACTCATCCGTTGAACATCTAATGTACAACGATAACATATCGACTCATCCATTGAACATCTAATGTACAACGATAACATATCGACTCATCCGTTGAACATCTAATGTACAACGATAACATATCGACTCATCCGTTGAACATCTAATGTACAACGATAACATATCGACTCATCCGTTGAACATCTAATGTAACACCCCCAAATTGGGTCGCAGCGGAATATGGGTCCGGGGCGTGTTACTTCTCAGATCAATAACACAAGATATATATAGAACGACCAAAAAGTCGTTTGAAAATGATACATTGGATTTAACAAAGTAATTGTTACATAAGCCCGAAGCTTAACTTGTTCACTTGATCAAAATACAAAGATTTTCAGCCCATAACAGATAACAAAATGAAATGCGACAAAATCTTTAATGCAAGACATCCAAATCAAAACCACCAATGTATCCATCGCACCTCGTGCTTATTGATCCCCTAAAAAACATTGCTTTAAAACGTCAACAATAATGTTGGTAAATTCATAGGTTTGATAAATCATATATTGTAGGACCACAAGATCTCCCAAGTGTATGATAATGCAACAGATGCAGATATCATATAAATGTAATTACGTTGCTCTAAGCTCATGACACTGAAGCTTGACGTGTATGAATACCAAATTAATGGCCTACATTGCCCGTGGTGATGTTCTAACCCGCAACATCCTATATTCGACATGGTATACGTTCGTTTGTCCAGTGATAGCTAATCACCCGAACGGGGTTGTCAAACCCAATAGATCTATTAATAACATTCGCGCTCACAATTAACAGTTCATGATAATGGGAACTGAACGTTCAGCGAACCGTTCGTAGATCGTTCGCTGAGAAATTCGTTTATGTTCGTTTATTTAATAAATGAACGAAATTCACACCAAAAACTATGTAAAACAAAAAGCAAGTAAAATTGTGGGGCTAGAACTCACATTTAGTGAGGTAATGCCAAGTGTATCACAATTAACGCGCACGCGAATTGATCAAATGCCAACTAATTAAATAAAGGATAATAAGTAACCTGAGTACTTTAATCTAACAACATTGAATATATTCTAATAGTTGTTACATCGTACTATCGTTCGGGCTATCATAATTAAAGAGGTCATGACATGACGTTCGAGGAGTTAGGACACTTTAAATCGTAAATCCAACAACTCGTCGAAACGCCATCCGAAGATGCCTCATTATGAAACTCCCTAGTAATATAGTACTTTGATAACCACATAATATATATATACACAATATCAACTAATGGTTTATTGAAATTGTGTTTAATAAGTTTAAAACGTTTATAATATACCGTTTAGTAAAACTGACGTATCTATCGCGTTTTAAACCCGATTCTCGCGTTTTCTTATTTCCAACCTTTTGTATTAAAGACGGGTTATCGATCTTTGACATTTTATATTTACCCCCTGGTGAACAGTAACTTTTTACTGTCATGGACAGACATGATTTTTCTAAATTTCGTAATTTGTCGTCTTAAAACCCAAAACAAAAATGTAATCAATATTTTCGAAGAGACTCCAAATGCTGGTATGAACTTTGATTCAAAAGAGGAACTCTATGATATTTATAAAATAATATGCTTTCGAACTGGATTTGGGACTCGAAAATCAAGTGTTAGAAAATAAGGTGACAAAACATACTATGCGCTTGGATGTTCTAAAGGAGGTGCATACGTACCTAAGACTCAATCTAGCGCGACAAGATTATCAAGCAAAACAAAATGTAAGTCAAAAGTTAATGTGATTTTTAGTGGAAATGGAAAATGTCTTATTTCGCGTGTTACGTTAGAGCATAATCATGTTTTAAGTCCAAAAAAATCACAATATCGTCGATCCCATAAAAAATGGATTCATACTTTAACACTACAAGAAAAACTAGAACAGATGACTATTGTTTCCCGGGCGACATTTGTCTAAACGACAAAAGTCGGTCCGACGTGGCACCAATTTGGATAGACTTTTTAGTCAAAGTTTGAAGAGAGTTTCCCGGGCGACATGTCTCCCGGAAAAGAGTGGTTAAAATTTGACCAAAAAAATCAACTAAAATCTTGGCGGCAATTTTTCCCACTCACTTTTCCGGACGACATATCGCCCGAGAAATATTTTATTAAAAAAAGTTAATTCACGTGAATGATTAAGTGTAGTAATTAGTGTTAATTAAATTGCCTTAGTGTATCCCGGGCGACATGTCGCCCGGGAAACTTTTAATTAAAATTTCAAAAAAATTTAGCAAAACTCTTGGCTCCAATTTTTCCTACTCACGTGAATTATTTATTTTATTAAAAAATTTAATTATGTTTTTAAATCATTATTATTTATAAAATATATTTTCTAATTATATATTTTATAAATAATAATTTATAAAGATACTTATAAAATATATAATTATTATTTAAAATATATAACTACTAAAAAAAAGATTTCGGTTTCTTGTGTGGTTTTAAAATATGCCTTTAACATATAACTATATAAAATCTATATAAAAAAATTCGTTTTCTCGGTTCGTTGTGTTGTTTTAAATAATCACTATATAAAAAAATACTCCGTTTTCTCGGTTCGGTCAGGATATGCACTACCCTTGTAAGAATGTGTGTGATCTGTGAGTGATTGTGAGGATAATATATGATTTTATGATAAAAAATAGTTTTTGGAGGGAGAATTTGGCGGGAGTATTTGGAGGGTTTTTTTAGCAGGAGAATTTGGCAGGTGTATAGGGCTACAAGAGGAATTGGCGGGAGATTGAGACTCATCCGTTGAACATCTAATGTACAATGATAGCAGAGAATCATCGCGAAGAGGGAGATCAAGAAGGAAATAATTCACCGGAGATTGACACACTTACTTATCATGTTCTAGCTACAACGATAACATATCAACTCATCTGTTGGACATCTAATGTACAACGATAACATATCGACTTATCCGTTGAACATCTAATGTACAACGACAACATATCGACTCACCCGTTGAACATCTAATGTACAACGATAACATATCGACTCATCTGTAGAACATCTAATGTAAAACGACAACATATCGACTCATTTGTTGAACATCTAATGTACAACGATAACATATCGAGTCATCCGTTAAACATCTAATGTTCAACGATAACATATCGACTCATCTGTCGGACATCTAATGTACAACAATAACATATCGACTCATCCGTTGGACATCTAATGTACAACGACAACACATCGACTCACCCGTTGAACATCTAATGCACAACGATAACATATCGAATCATCCGTTGAACATCTAATGTACAACGACAACATATCAACTCATCCGTTGAACATCTAATGTACAAAGATAACATATCGACTCATCCGTTGAACATCTAATGATAACATATTGAATCATCCATTAAACATCTAATGTACAACGATAACATATCGACTCATCCGTTGAACATCTAATGATAACATATTGACTCATCCGTTGGACATCTAATTTACAATGATAACATATAGACTCATCCGTTGGACATATAATGTACAATGATAACATATCGACTCTTCCGTTGGACATCTAATGTACAACGATAACATATCGACTCATCCGTTGAACATCTAATGTACAACGACAACATATCGACTCACCCGTTGAACATCTAATGTACAACGATAACATATCGACTCATCCGTTGAACATCTAATGTACAACGATAACATATCGACTCATCCGTTGAACATCTAATGTACAACGAAAACATATCGACTCATCCGTTGAACATCTAATGTACAACGACAACACATCGACTCACCCGTTGAACATCTAATGTACAACGATAACATATCGACTCATCCGTTGAACATCTAATGTACAACGATAACATATCGACTCATCCGTTAGACATCTAATGTAAAACGATAACATATCAACTCATCCGTTGCACATATAATGTACAACGATATCATATCGACTCATCCGTTGGACATCTAATGTACAACGATAACATATTGACTCATCCGTTGGACATCTAATGTACAACGATAACATATCGACTCATCCGTTGGACATCTAATGTACAACGATAACATATCGACTCATCCGTTGAACATCTAATCTACAACGATAACATATCGACTCACCCGTTGAACATTTAATGTACAACGATAACATATCGACTCTTCCGTTAAACATCTAATTTACAATGATAAGATATCGAGTCATCCGTTGGACATCTAATGTACAACGATAACATATCGAATCATCCGTTAAACATCTAATGTACAACGATAACATATCGACTAATCCGTTGGACATCTAATGTACAACGATAACATATCGACTCATCCGTTGGACATCTAATGTACAACGATAACATATCGACTCATCCGTTGAACATCTAATGTACAACGATAACATATCGACTCACCCGTTGAACATCTAATGTACAACGACAACACATCGACTCATCCGTTGAACATCTAATGTACAACGATAACATATCGACTCATCCGTTGAACATCTAATGTACAACGATAACATATCGACTCATCCGTTGAACATCTAATGTACAACGATAACATATCAACTCATCCGTTGAACATCTAATGTTCAACGATAACATATCGACTCATCCGTCAGACATCTAATGTACAACGATAAAATATTGACTTATCCGTTAGACATCTAATGTACAACGATAACATATTGACTCATCCGTTAGACATCTAATGTACAACGATAACATACCGAATCATGAGTTGGAAATCTAATGTACAACGATAAGATATCGACTCATCCGTTGGACATCTAATGTACAACGACAACACATCGACTCACACGTTGAACATCTAATGTACAACGATAACATATTGAATCATCCGTTGGACATCTAATGTACAACGATAACATATCGAGTAATCCATTAACCATCTAATGTACAACGATAACATATCGACTCATCCGTTGAACATCTAATGATAGCATATTGACTCATCTGTTGGACATCTAATGTACAATGATAATATATCGACTTATCCGTTGGACATCTAATATACAACGATAACATGTCGACTCATCCGTTGGACATCTAATGTTCAACGATAACATATCGACTCATCCGTTGGACATCTAATGATAGCATATCGACTCATCCGTTAGACATATAACGTACAACGATAACATTTCGACTCATCTGTTGGACATCTAATATACAACGATAACATATCGACTCACCCGTTGAACATCTAATGTACAACGATAACATATTGACTCATCCGTTGAATATCTAATTTACAATGACAACATATCGAGTCATCTGTTGAACATCTAATGTACAACGATAACATATCGAGTCATTCGTTGAACATCTAATGTGCAACGATATTATATCGAGTGATCCGTTAGACATCTAATGTACAACGATAACATATCAACTCATCCGTTGGACATCTAATGTACAACGTTAATATATCGACTCATCCGTTGGACATCTAATGTATAACAAAAACATATTGACTCATCCGTTGGACATCTAATGTACAACGACAACACATCGACTCACCCGTTGAACATCTAATGTACAACGATAACATATCGAGTCATCTGTTGACCTTCTAATGTACAACGATAACATATAGACTCATCCGTTGAACATCTAATGATAACATATCGACTCATCCGTTAGACATCTAATGTACAATGATAACATATAGACTCATCCGTTGGACATATAATGTACAACGATAACATATTGACTCATCCGTTAGACATCTATTATACAACGATAACAGATCGACTCATCCGTTGGACATCTAATGTACAACGACAACACATCGACTCACCTGTTGAACATCTAATGTACAATGATAACATATCAAATCATTTGTTGAACAACTAATGTACAACGACAATATATTGACTCATCCGTTGAACATCTAATGTACAACGATAACATATCGAGTCATCCGTTAAACATCTAATGTACAATGATAACATATCGACTGATCCGTTGGACATCTAATGTACAACGATAACATATCAACTCATCCGTTGAACATCTAATGTTCAATGATAACATATCGACTCATCCGTCAGACATCTAATGTACAACGATAAAATATCGACTTATCCGTTGGACATCTAATGTACAACGATAACATATCGACTCATCCGTTGGACATCTAATGTACAACGATAACATACCGAATCATGAGTTGGACATCTAATGTACAACGATAAGATATCGGCTCATCCGTTGGACATCTAATGTACAACGATAACACATCGACTCACCCGTTGAACATCTAATGTACAACGATAACATATCGAATCATCCGTTGGACATCTAATGTACAACGACAACATATCAACTCATCCATTGAACATCTAATGTACAAAGATAGCATATCGAGTCATCCATTAACCATCTAATGTACAACGATAACATATTGACTCATCCGTTGAACATCTAATGATAGCATATTGACTCATCTGTTGGACATCTAATGTACAATGATAACATATCGACTTATCCGTTGGACATCGAATATACAACAATAACATGTCGACTCATCCGTTGGACATCTAATGTTCAACGATAACATATCGACTCATCCGTTGGACATCTAATGATAGCATATTGACTCATCCGTTGGACATATAATGTACAACGATAACATATCGACTCATCTGTTGGACATCTAATATACAACGATAACATGTCGACTTATCCGTTGGACATCTAATGTACAACGATAAC
>BQNB010126418.1:0-17750 GCA_026074375.1 Tanacetum coccineum
TAGCCATATGGCACGAGTTTTGGTACATATTGAATTCCATGGAATTTTTAACAACTTTTAACTCAAGCTCTCTCCAAGTCGCTTCACATGTGACTTCAGCTTCTTTTTGCGCATCTTGTAGCTGACCCATGCGCTTTTATCAATGGAGATATATGTGCAGAAGTTAAGTATGTGGTTTGCAAAAGGGAATTACTATGGGTGCGAGAATGATTAATAGTTTGTAATCCAACCTTCCTTTGTGGGTTTATAATATTCATAGTTTTATGGGTTTGATACACATTTTCAAAAAACCAAACCCAGACCACTAACTAAACAGTTATATTGGGAATGAAAGGCATTCCATCATTCCCATACCCTTAGAAACAAACACCCCTAAGTGTTGCTATGATAGACTAACTGATCTTAATATAAATGAATATAAAAACAGGAAAATAACCTTTATTAAAGCCACTTTGTTTCGAAGAAATGATTTAATTTGTTCCCTACCCATTTGAAATGGTAGATCAAAGACATCCTGGAATATTTGAACTCTTATAATACTGTACTTATCATTTAACATCTATATAATTGAAGTAATCAATTATCGAAAAGAATCTGAGAATGGCTTCATACCGTTTTGCCACCCAGTGGGGACTGTGATGGATCAGTATTCAACGTTTTCATTGATGAATGTTTGATGACAGGGCATCAAGAAGTTCACGCATATTCCACCTGTAAAAAGTGACGTATATTAAGCACTGCACAAACTCCACTTTTAAACCTTCATACTTACAACAAATATATAACATCACAGAACACTCCCAACAATGATCATTATATCATTGTCGGATAATGTTGCTGGAAATTGAGGTAAGTGCTCTCTCATTTACATTAAAGGCAATCAAAGATAGTTTCAGTTAGCAAACCAAATCATGTTGTATATTATGAACGTATTTCATTATTGTTGCTTTAGAATTATCTAAAGGAGCAAACTCTTTGCAAGCTGAAGGTTAAGATCTATTCAGTAAAACGATCCAACATCAAATATATACAGCTAACTTGACCATAGAACTTTGCCTATCTAGGATAAATGGAACTTCATGATGCGCTATTCCTATTTTCAAACCTAGTTACTGTAACAGAATACTTAAGCTTCCAAAATATTGTAACATTATAGTCTTATGCATCTATATTTTTTTAAGTAGCTATTTTTTTAAACAACTTTACACCACCATAAGTAATATTACTATAACTAAAAAGGGCAGAAACATGTACAAATAAAATCCCTTCACCTTCATCAATCATTCTGAAATTGAATATTTATAAGCTTTAAAACCAATAATCCCTTAACATTAACTAAGAAACATAGTTTACTCGCAAATGTTTAGTACTTACAGGACAACCGCATAGGCTGATACTTCAGGATGTGTAAGCAACAACACGTCAAGCTCAGCTGGACAAACTTGGAATCCTTTATACTTAATTAATTCCATGTACCCAATATTACAAGTATGCAACCATCTGCCTACAATCATTCTCTTTATTGCCTCATGGTCGTTCAGGCACTCTCTTATGATTTGATCACAAAGAATACACATTTCACCATGTTGGTTCCTTGGAAGTGAAGCATTAGTTTCTAGATCGACAGTCTTTGTTTCAGAATTACAAAAAACCTACCACATGCTCCTGATTTGATCTCGAATGTCTCTTTAACGATTGCTAAACTCATTGCTAGCACTGTACGGAGAATGCCTTGAGGTGATTCTGCTGCAAGCTCAACAGCCTCTTTGTACTTTGTTTGAGCAAATAACTTTTGGAAACCTTGTAAAACCTGATTAAACGTGAGATTATTTATGTTTGTAAAATTAGTCAGTTCCAATTTCCACCCGATACTGTGGACAATTTCAACATACTCAAGTAAAATATAAAGGTGTACGAAAAGTAATTGTATATGCATATATGATATATGTGTGTTTGAGAAAGAAAGAGACTAACATGATTTTAAGCTAAAATTCACAGGTGGAAAGAAATATTATAAGCTCTCCAGAATGAAATTTGAACCACAAACAAACAACTGAATACCAAAGCAAACAAAATATCAAAATGAAAAGATTTTTAATACATCTTGTTCATAGCCTGGGCAAGCAGCGGTTTTAGTTATAGTATGTGCACCAAAATAATATAAATTGTTCATCAAAAAGTATAAGAGGTTAAAATCACCATGTTTAGTTATCTGCTATGTTGCGTAACTGAGTATAGTTATCTGCTAGTCTTTTCAACAGTTTCAAGTTGGTTGTAGCCACTATTTGTTATTGGTTTATTTATTTATTGGTATTTAAAGGTTAGTCTCATTATTATGCATGTTCCTGAAGCATGTTTAGGGCTTGTCATTTAGTCTTGCTTATATGGGTATGTCCATATAAATTTTTTTGTTAGTTTTGGTGCCTCATATATTTTCCGGGGATGGTCCTTTTTCCCAAAAAAAACATACCAAAGCTTCAAAACATACCATACCAAAAGCAATAAGTTATGTTGAAGGCCGTGATAAAAGGAATTAGGGGTAAATGGTGTTTGAATTGCCACAAGCCTTTGTAACAATCTCCATAGTTCTAGTTGCTCACTTAACCGTTTTCAGTTGCAAAAGATCAGCATACTATCTAACATTATTTGCCACTTTCAACCAAAAAGAAATTAAAAATAAGAAGCAGATATAATAAAAAGTTCTATTTGTCAACATCTACACATACACAAACATGTAGAGTAGAAGTATAGGGTACCATAACATCTTGTAGGCCATCACTATTGTATTTTCATCTCTGGATTCTCAATCAAACTATTAAAGTGGGCATGCCTACTTTGGTATCTTCATGGCCTTCCCATGGTATCACAAACAGATCCAATTAAAACACAAAAAGATCGAACACATAAAACGATTGAATTGCTAATCTAACTAATTAATAAAAGTAATAATAATTTTACGAATGATTGAAACTGCCACCCTAATCTTTAATGGTGTCACAATGATGAAATCAAAAAATAACTCACCAGGCATCGCAAAAAACACCTATGTTACTACTGCCATGACGGATGTTTGTAGCTAATCCTATCTCCATCCTACCCGCCATTGGGCTCCTTCGTCTTTAATATACCACTACTTGCTGTCATTTGCTGATACATCTTTAACTGTTGCTCATCTGCTAGACCTTGAGAGCCAAAAAGTAGGTGCAACTCAGATCACTCAGTAAAGATCATAGCAACAACTTAAGCTAATATGTATCAGACTTACATTGTAGAAAGATGAAGAATATAAATTTAAACATCAGGATGGTCATATAAAATGCTCAACCTATTTTGAGTTCCAACGTCTTCTTGTATAACACCCAGAGCTAAAGAAACAATATAGAATTCCCTCCAAAATCAAGTAAAGGACTCTACACCAAAAAATGCTTAAGATTAACACTCTTGGTAACACTTCTGGTGAACTCCACAGTTGGCTTTGCGGACGAAAAGCGTTGGTAGCAGTAGATCCCTTCCAACCAAGCTCGGACTCACCTCTTAAAAGGTTTTCTGAAGGATAAAATGGTCCTTTGGCAGCAGCTGCAATAGTAATCAAAGCACCATTTGGAAACATAGTTTTGTAATTTTGAGTTATTTGTTTCTATTTTAGAAAGCACACAATCGACTGTAACACGAATAACAAAAAGAGAGAGATTATATCTTAAACATACAGTCGATTGATTGAGATTTCTAAACTCCAACCACCTTTTATGGTCTTCCCTTCTTTCTCTACCTCATTCCAAACTACATAACAATATTATAAACAACACAAATTAGTAAAAATATCAAAAGAGTACGGTGTCATGCTTACTACCAAGTTTGATGTATAAACAGATCATAAATATCAAACACACTTTCATTAGTGAAAATATACATAAAACACTTACCTCTTTGGCGTCATCTCCTTCAACTTTAAGCTTATACCAATTCCCAGATGAGTATTAGATCGTTGATTTTTTTTGTATGAAGCTTTTTCTCTTCAATGTACTACATGATACCTGGACAGGAAAAGAAAAACGAAAATAAAAAAACACACAGGAATATAGGTTTTTAAGAAAAAGAAGGCATATTAGGGTTTAATGATGTTGATTTTTTTTGGGTATGAAGCGTTTTAATAGAAAATAAATAAAGTTATTTTAGGAACTGATATACTTTCAGCAGAAGACATTTAAATTTTAGAAGATATCATAGTAGGGAAGTGATTGCGTAAATAATCATAGTTTTATGGCGGATTCATTTAGTTTCTATTAAACTATAAATATTTTGTTTTCTAATTGTAACTCAAAAATAGTGGAATAGCACAGTGGTTGGAAGGCTACCTCTTGTATCTAAAGACCAGAGTTCAAACCTTGCTAAAGTCGAATTTTTTGAGAAAATCCGAATTTTTTAGAATTTGTGGGTGTCCATGTCATCGTTGAGGTGGCATACAATCACTAAATCTTATATAATATATACTCGTACGTACACCCCCCATATGGCGGGTTTGTTTCATAAATCTTTTTTGAAGACAATATTTGTCGTTTAGTTGTAATGGATTTTGTGTTTGTGTCAACATAAAATCTTAATTCCTCTTTTTTGTTTCATTATATATAGTATGACATATAGTCGTCCGTGAATACCGTATTTATTAAAAGGAAACCAAACTTTGATGTGTATGCCCAACGGACGGGTTCGGTTCATGCATGTTTTTTGAAGACAATTTTTTTTTGTGTTAACATAAAATCTTCATTCCTTTTTTTTCGTTTCATTATTAATAGTGTTACATATTGCTACTTGTGTTAGAATATCGTCTTTGTTAATAGCAAATCAATCTTTGATAGTGTTTGTTCAACGGACTATTTCGGTTCATAAATCTTTTTTGAAGACAATCTTTGACTTTTAGTTGTAATGTTTTTTGTGTTTGTATTAAATTAAAATCATGTTTGACTTTTAATAATTAGAACTCATCTTAAGAAGGGTGATCAATTGCTAAAAACAAATATAACTATCGCCAAAAGAATATGCAACGTCTAATTTCACATGTTCTAATAGTCTGACCTTAATTTAATAACACAAATGTTTAATTAACCATCTCCACTTGTCGTGCTAGAAGCGCAATTAGTTATAGCAGGGAGCCGTAGCTACGGAGTTTTAGTTTTCATCTTTGTCCCTCATATATCAACTACTTAAATAAATTCCATTTCACATTACACGATATTTGATAATCCCCCCCCCCCCCCCCAGTCCCCCCTTCTCCCCCCCCCCCCTTTCCCATATCGGTTAAGATATAATATCGCTACTTTTTTTTTGAGTAATCTTATTGATTTTTCACTACGCTGGATAGTTTACCAATAATATGTTGTTAATTGCTAATGGTTAATATATTTTTTGAAGTATATCTTGATATTATTTTGAAGATTGTTTTTTTATATATTATTTTATAGTTTGGATATAAAACACAAATGTGTTTGCTCAGTTGATAAATTTAATTGGAACTTAACCAAGGTCACAATTTCGAACCTTGCTTAAATAATTTCTTTTTAATCCAAAAAATTAAAAGAAAAATCCGAAAATTATCAAATCCAAAAAATTCTGAAAATTAAATAAAAATTAAGTCGAAAAATTTAAAAATATCAAAAATTAACGAACAATATTATGGAGAATTTATTAATATTATAGAGTTTTCTTTAATATATTTTGAAGTATATCTTGATTATATTTTTGAAGATTGTTTTTTTTAAATATATTATTATAGTTTTGGATAATAAAACATAAATGGTGACTTGGATCAGTTGGTAAAATTAATTGGAACTTAACCCTATGTCACAAGTTCGAAGCTTGCCATGAACAATATTTTTTTTTAAATCAAAAATTAAAAAAAATCCGAAAATTAAAAAAAAATCCAAAATTACAAAAATCAAAAAATTAATGCAAAATGTGTGTCATGTCATCATTGAGGTGTCATCCAGTCACTAATTCATATTTACACACTCATAGTTAGCCCCATATATATATATATTATATATATATCATATATTTGATAATATTATATATATATTACTATTTTATTATATAATATATATATATATGGATCGGTTGAGAAGGTTTTTAGATTGAAAAAGTTGAGAAATAATCTTGGCCATTAATCTCATTAAACTATTACAAGGGCATGATAGGTATTCACAATTCTATATTACATTTTCATTAAAACTAATTTAATGCATTCATTAATTTTCACATTCTTCATTTATTTATTAAATCAATTAACATTACCTTAACTTATTATTATTTGTTGATTATTGATATCCACGAGTTATATAGTAATTAATCATTTTATATTATTGTTGATATAGTTCTTTGTTGATTCACTTAGCAAAGGGAGTGGTGGGCTGTTGGCTTGGTGCCAAGCTATGACGCCAGTTTTGGCTATGGCTCACCACTCCATGGGATTTTTTCGTTGGGGCCAAGGCTCTCGGCTGTTAGCTATACAGCGGACGCCTAGTTAAATTTGTTTTCATTTTTATTTTTATTGTGAAAAATTAGCCATATGGCACGAGTTTTGGTACATACTGAATTCCATGGCATTTTTAACAACTTTTAACTCAAGCTCTCTCCAAGTCGCTTCACATGTGACTTCAGCTTTTTTGCGCACCTTGTAGCTGACCCATGCGCTTTTATTGATGGAGATATATGTGCAAAAGTTAAGTATGTGGTTTGCAAAAGGGAATTACTATGGGTGCGAGAATGATTAATAGTTTGTAATCCATGCTTCCTTTGTGGGTTTATAATATTCATAGTTTTATGGGTTTGATACCCATTTTAAAAAAACTAAATCCAGACCACTAACTAAACAATTATATTGGGAATGAAAGGCATTTCATCAATTGTCCATACCCCTTAGAAACAAAAACCCTTAGTGTTGCTTGATAGACTAATGATCCTTATATAAATTGGACTATAAAAACAGGAAAATAAACCTTTATTAAAGGCACTTTGTTCGAAGAACTGAAATTAATTTTGTTCCCTACCATTTGAAATGGTAGATCCAAAGACATCTGGAATATTTGAACTCTTATAATAATGTACTTATCATTTAACCATCTATATAATTGAGTAATCAATTATCGAAAATGTAATCTGAGAATGGCTTCATATCGTTCTGCCACCCAGTAGGGACTGTGATGGATCAGGATTCAACGTTTCATTGGAAGAATGTTTGGATGTCGAGGCATTCAATAAGTCATGCATATCCACTTGTAAAAGTGACGTATATTATCACCGCAACACCCTTTTAAACCTTCATACTTACAACAAATATATAACATCACAGAACACTCCCAACAATGATCATTATATCATTGTCGGATAATGTTAATGGAAGTGGAGGTAAGTGCTTACTTTTCCTTTTTTTTTTCCTAATTTTACATCAAAGGCAATTAGAGATAGTTTCCAGTTAGTAAACCAAATCATGCTGTATATTATGAACTATGTTATCTGCCTTGTCTTTTCAAAAAAAAATTACCCGTCCCTTGACAAAAAGAATGCAACCTTCTCATTTATAAATGTCACCATTGGAAGAAGCTCAAATATATACAGTTGATCTGACTATAGAACTTTGCCTATCTAGGAAAAATGGAACTTCATGATGCGTTATTCCTATTTTCAAACCTAGTTACTATAACAGAATACTTAAGCTTCTAAAATATTGTAACATTATAGTCTTATGCATCTATATTTTTTTAAGTAGCTGTTTTTTAAACAACTTGACACCACCATAAATGATATTACTACAACTGAAAAGGGTAGAAACATGTACAAATAAAATCCTTTCACCTTCATCAATCATTCTGAAACTGAATATTTATAAGCTTTAAAACCAATAATCCCTCAACATTAACTAAGAAACATAATTTAATCGCAAATGTTTAGTACTTACATGACAACCGCAGAGGCTGATACTTCAAGATGTGTAAGCAACAACGCGTCAAGCTCAGCTGGACAAACCTTGAATCCTTTATAATTAATTAATTCCATGTACCCAATATCACAAGTATGCAACCATCTGCCTACAATCATTCTCTTTGTTGCCTTATGGTCATTCAGGCACTCACTTATGATCTGATCACAAAGAATACAGATTTCACCATGTTGGTTCCTTGGAAGTGAAGCATTGGTTTCTAGATTGACAGTCTTTGTTTTAGAATTACGGAAAACCTACCACATGCTACTGATTTGATCTCGAATGGCTCTTTAACGATTGCTAAACACATTGCTAGCACTGTACGGAGAATGCCTTGAGGTGATTCTGCTGCAAGCTCAACAACCTCTTTGTATTTTGTTTGAGCAAATAACTTTTGGAAACCTTGTAAAACTTGAGTAAACGTGAGATTATTTATGTTTGTAAAATCAGTCAATTCCAATTTCCACGGGATACTGTGCATAATTTCAACATACTCAAGTAAAATATAAAGGTGTACGAAAAGTAATTGCATATGCATATATGATATATGTGTGTTTGAGAAAGAAAGAGACTAACATGATTTTAAGCTAAAATTCACAGGTGGAAAGAAATATTATAAGCTCTCCAGAATGAAATTTGAACCACAAACAAACTAAAATAATACCAAAGCAAAACAAAATATCAAAATGAAAAGATTATTAATACATCTTGTTCATAGCTGGGCAAGCAGCGGTTTTAGTTTTACGTATCGTGCACCAAAATAATATAATTCTTCATCAAAAAGTATAAGAGGTTAAAATCACCATGTTTAGTTATTTGCTATGTTGCGTAACCGATTATAGTTATCTGCTAGTCTTTTCAGCAGTTTTAAGTTGGTTGTAGCCACTATTTGTTCTATTGGTGTATTTATTTTTTGGTATTTTTAAAGGTAGTCTCATTTTTATGCTGTTCCTGAAGCATGTTTAGGGCTTGTCATTTGGTCTTGCTTATATGGGTATGTCCATATAAGTTTTTTTGTTAGTTTTGGTGCTTCATATATTTTCCAGGGGTGGTCCTTTTTTCCCAAAAAAAACATACCAAAGCTTCAAAACATACCATACCAAAAGCAATAAGTTATGTTGAAGGCCATGATAAAAGGCATTAGGGGTAAATGGTGTTTAAATTCCACAAGGCCTTTGTAACAATCTCCTTAGTTTCTAGTGCTCACTTAACCGTTTTCAGGTTGCAAAAAGATCGCTTAATTTCTAACATTATTGCACTTTCAACCAAAAAAATAATTCAAAAATAAGAGCAGATATTATTAAAAGTTCTTTTGTACAAAACTTCTACACATACACAAACATGTAGAGTAAGAAGTATAGTGGTTACCTTAGCATCTTGTAGGCCATCACTATTGTATTTTCATCTCTAGATTCTCAATCAAACTATTAAAGTGGGCATGCCTACTTTGGTATCTTCATGGCCTTCCCATGGTATTACAAACAGATCCAATTAAAACATAAAAAGATCGAAACACATAAGACAGAATGAATCTGTTTTTACTAAATCTAACTAATTAATAAAAGTAATAATTAATTTTACGAAAATGAATTGAAACTGCCCACCCATAATCTTTAATGGTGTCCACAATGATGAAATCCAAAAAATAACTCACAGGATCATCGCAAAAAAAACCTATGCTTTTACTAATGCCATGACGCGATGTTTGTAGCTAATCTTTCTCCAGCATACCCGCCATTGGTCTATTGTCTTTAATATACCAACTACGTGCTGTCATTTGCTGATACATCTTAACTGTTGCTCATCATGCTAGACCTTGAGAAGCCAAAAAGTGAGCGACCGGGTATATTCTAAGAAATGAGTCTTTACTCAGCTTAGATGATTCATAGATATAACCAGATCTCTACTTTAATAGTCTTGAAATATGAAGTATTCTCAGACAAGGCGCTAAGTAGTAGAGTCATAATGTACTCTGGAATGAGAGTCAAAGCAAACATCTTAGTATCGATTATGATAGATGTCTCCGTCTGGCCTATACCCGTGGGTCATCAATAATCACTCTCGCCTGCTGTCCTCTCACTGATTCCCCACACAATTTTACTTAGTCGAGTTCTCATCAACGTCTTCTTTTCTTCTGTTATACACAAACAAATCTGCGTGATCTGTCCACCTAAATGAATGATAGCCTAAAACACAACGCCGCTCCCTCGCTCACACCAGATATCACAAGAATCTCACTAGCCCTCCACAAGAGAACCTCCAGATCATCACAACACCCACAAACACTCCTGCTATCCCCCCCCACCACACATATCTTCCTCACCCCATATCCCCACCTTCGCCGGTACTCACTCCATTTCTGGGCCGCCTCACCTCCCCACTGTTGGCTTTGAGGTAACGAAAAGCGCTGTTAGACAGCTCAATAATCCCCACTTACACTTCCTAAGATCACTCGGGACTCACCCTCTTAAAAGAGTTTTCCTGAAGCTATCTTCACCAATACAAATGGCTACTTACGCGCCACCAGCCTCCACCGCGCACTCTAAGCTCCTAATCAAATGCCCTACCAATTTGTAGACATAGTTTTGTTCATTTTGAGTTATTTGTTTCTATTTAGATTGCCTAACAATCGACTGTAACATGAATAACAAAAAGAGAGAGATTATATCTTAAACATACAGTTGATTGATTGAGATTTCTAAACTCCAACCACCTTTTATGGTATTCCCTTCTTTCTCTACCTCATTCCAAACTGCATAACAATATTATAAACAACACAAATTTGTAAAAATATCAAAAGAGTACGGTGTCATGCTTACTACCAAGTTTGATGTATAAACAGATCATAAATATCAAACACACTTTCATTAGTGAAAATATACATAAAACACTTACCTCTTTGGCGTCATCTCCTTCAACTTTAAGCTTATACCAATTCGGAGATGAGTATTAGATCGTTGATTTTTTTGTATGAAGCTTTTTCTCTTCAATGTACTACATGATACCTGGACAGGAAAAGGAAAATGAAAATCAAAAAACACACAGGAATATTGGTTTTTAAGATAAAGAAGGTGTATTAGGGTTTAATGATATTTGATTTTTTTGGGTATGAAGCGTTTTAATATAAAATAAATAGAGTTATTTTAGGAACTGATATACTTTCGGCAGAAGACATTTAAATTTTAGAAGATATCATAGTAGGGAAGTGATTGCGTAAATAATCATAGTATTATGGCGAATTAATTTTGTTTCTATTTAATAAAATATTTTGTTTTCTAATTGTAATCAAAATAGTGGAATAGCATAGTGGTTGGAAGGCTACCTTTTGTATCTAAAGACCAGAGTTCAAACCTTGCTAAAGTCAAAAATTTTGAGAAAGTCCGAATTTTTTAGAATTTGTAGGTGTCCATGTCATCGTTGAGGTGGCTTAAATCACTAATTCATATATATATATATTCTAGTTACGTAAACCCGCCCCAATGGGCGGGTTTGTTTCTTAAATCTTTTTTGAAGACAATTATTTGTCGTTTAGTTGTAAGGGATTTTGTGTTTGATGTCAAACATAAAATCTTAATTCATTCTTTTTTGTTTCATTATATTTTGTTGACATTTAGTCGGTTCGTGAACACCGTATTTATTAAAAGGAAACCAAACTTTGATGTGTATGCCCAACGGACGGGTTCGGTTCATGCATGTTTTTTGAAGACAATTTTTTGTTTGTGTTAACATAATTCTTCATTCCTCTTTTTCATTTCATTATTAATATTGTTACATATTGCTGCCCGTGTTAGAATATCGTCTTTGTTAATAGCAAACCAATCTTTGATAGTGTTTGCTCAACGGACGAATTCAGTTCATAAGTCTTTTTTGAAGACAATCTTTGACGTTTAGTTGTAATGTTTTTTGTGTTTGTATTAAGTTAAAAACATGTTTGACTTTTAGTAATAGTACTCATCCTAGGAAGGGCGATCAATTGTTTAAACAATATAACTATCGTAAAAGATATGGCAAGTCTAATTTCACATGTCTATAGTCCGACCTTTAAATTTAATAAAACAAATGTTTAATTAACCATCTCCACTTCGTCGTGCTAGAAGCCGCATTCGTAGTTATAGCTAGGATGCCGCTAGCTAAGGGTTAGTTTTAACATGCTTGTCCATCAAAACTATACTCTACTTAAATAAATACTTTTCCATACACATATTTGATATCCTATGGTTAAGATATAAATATCGCTACTTTTTTATATGGAGTACATCTTATGATTTTCACTACGCTGGATAGATACCAATAATATGTTGTTATTGCTAATGGTTAATATATTTTGAAGTATATCTTGATATATTTTTGAAGATTGTTTTTTTAATATATTATTATAGTTTTGGATAATAAAACACAAATGATGGTTTGGCTCAGTTGATAAATTTAATTGGAACTTAACCCAAGGTCACAAGTTCGAACCTTGCCATAAATAATTTTTTTTTAATCCAAAAATTAAAAAAAATCCGAAAATTATAAAAATCCAAAAAAATCTGAAAATTAAAAAAAATTAAATCCGAAAATTTAAAAAAAATCCAAAAATTAAAGAAAATAATTATGGAGTATATCTTAATAATTATAGAGTATATCTTAATATATTTTGAAGTATATCTTGATATATTTTTGAAGATTGTTTTTTTTAAATATATTATTATAGTTTTGGATAATAAAACATAAATGGTGACTTGGCTTAGTTGGTAAACTTAATTGGAACAATAACCCCACCAGTATGTCAAAAGTAACTCGCTCCCTCTACCTACCACCCCTCCCTCTTCCACCATCCATCCACTCCCCCCACTGTCACGAACCGCTCATAGAAGTCAATACACCCCACGACATTACATGCACCACCGATTCTTGCTCTGTATAATGTACTCTCTCTATATTAGATCTATAATTCATAATTGCGACTACACTAATAGGTAGTCGATTATCATGACAGTCTCGAGGTCCGTAAATGTAAGAACAGAAAATCCTCCCTCTCACGCTCCAATATCCCCGCCGCTAACCCCAACCTCTCCCCCCCTTACATAGAATCTTATCTGCGCACTCCACTAAATGACGTGACTAACTAGATATGGTGTTGTGTATTTATGTGCACAGAGTGTTAGCAGTCCTAGATGGCACTCAGAATTGCAGTGCGAAGATGGTGAGCCATAGCCTCTGTACGAGAGGCCTCCTGTGCTTCGCCGACACCTAGAAGTGTTGAGCCCCTGACCAATAATACTATATATAATGTGCACTATATGAGATAATTGAAATCACGAATAAGGAATAGTAAAAGAATAGAAAGGATTGTATCTTTAGGCTTGAATACGAGTTAGTTAGAGTAACTAGCGATCTGAGGCATTCTATTGTCACTCGATTCACCTACGTGTATGTACTGGATGAGCGCACACTGGCGCTGATAGGGAAAGCACACCTTCAACACCCCAACTTGCCTATATTACATTTTGTCATATTGATGAGAAGCACTCAATTCCACTAGTAACTCCGCCGCACCTCGTATATCCCTCTCTGTTGTGCTTTCATAGCTGATCTCATAGACTCATCTGTATACTTGTGAGTATCTATACAAAATAGACATATGTATTATCTCCTTTAACTTCAGTATTATTGCTGATTGATTGTATATACCTATATAAGTACGTGTGATTAATCACCGCTAAGAAAATTCATACATAAGTTAATAAGTAATGTTCCATTGTTGTATGCATATAACCAATAGAATACTCACTACCCTCGTTGAGTTGAGGCCTAGTCCAGTCAAGACCACATCTACCCACCAACACGCACATATTCCCCGCGCGCGCCCCCTCAGACACATCCGCCCCCCGCCCTGCCGCCTGGCCCCCGCCCAGCCCGGCCCCCCGTATGTTGGCCTTAGGTGCCAGCCCTTTTAATTTATGACGCCAGTTTTGGCTTATGGGCTCACCCACTCCAATGGTTCGTTTTTTTGTCTTGACATAGGCCTCTCGGCTGCTTAGCTAACGAGACGCCATAGTTAAGTTTTTATTTTTATTTTTTTGTGAGGAAAAAGTAGCATAGTATTATGGCAGAGATTGGTTATGGCTCACCACTTCTGGTTCGTGCCAAGGCCTGCTCGGCTATGGCTCACCACTCCCTGATTTCTTGGTGCCATACCAAATCTAGGGTGTCCAAACTCCATTTTCCTCAACTTTTTCTCTATGACACGAGCCTATGGCACCACGACTCCCAGTGCTCTATCAATTAGTAAAAATAGAAAAAACATATAATTGGATCAATCCATTGGTTTTTTCTTCAATAAAGAGCGATTCATAAAAATAAAATAATAACTTACTTATGATTCAAAAATTCAAATACTATTCAAAACAAAACACTAAGAATTTATTTGTCGATTCACTAATTCGATTATGATTCATAAACCCGAATATATGATGCATGATTCGCGGATTGACAAATGATGCAAAATGAAATTACTATTTCTTTTTTCCAAAGATTCAATTTATAAAGCTACAATGTTTTATGATTCAAAATCCAAAACATGTACGTAATACATGTCGCATTTAAAAAAATGTGAATCGTATATTTTACAAAGTGCTTTATTCAGTTGTTGTCAAGATATTTCCAAAATATCTTGAATCTTCAAATAAGCTTGTATTTTAGTTGGTCACTAATAATCAAATAAAGACTAATGAGTGAATTAAATAAACATAAATGCTTAAAAATTAAAACACTCATACGTTTGAAATTTTAAGAACCATATTAATTGGTGTCTTTAATGATTCAGTTACCATTTTACCTTTTTTATTTAAATTAATTACTTGTCTATTGCATTAAAACTAATTAAAATCTATGGTCCAAATTGCTTCTCATCCTTTTCAATCTTAAAACCTTCTCAATGGAATTTATATATGAAATTTATATGAAAAAATATATATATTAAAACTTTTTCCATAAAAGAATGTGTAGGCTTGAAACTTTTTTTATGCTAAAAATCTATATAATTAACTAAATATGTATGTAGCTCGGGTTATTCAGTTCGGTTTCTTCCAATAGATTGCCAAAACCATATCCAAACTGAAAACCGAGTATTTAATTCAGTTCGGTTCAATTTTGACATATTCGGTTTGGTTATAAGTTCAGTTCGGTTTTTCAGTTCGCTTCAGTTTCGGTTGGCTCTGAAGTTATGAAATTATGAAGTCACTACAAAAATATAGCCATTTGGTGACTAAAATGTTTTGCTGTCTAATGAGGTCAAGAGTCATCAAAACCAGATTTGTAAGAATTGATGACTTTTATTTATAAGGATAAAAGTAGGGAAAAGATTTATAATAATTGCTGACTTTTCTTATTAAAGATAAAAGTAGGGAAAAGATTGATTAATTTTTTAAAAAAAAAATCAAAAGAATATAATCTAAATATCACGTGTAAACACTCTTATATCCTATTTATTTCTAACCGTCATTAATACACTCTCTTTCAACCACCTGCACCATCACCATCACCGACCACCGTCACCATCACCATCACTGGCCACCGTCACTATCACATACACCGTTACTGGTCACCATCACCGTCGTCAGTCATACAAGCGTCGGTGAAAGACGGCCTGATGCGAGTCCTGAGCATTCCATATTTGCAGGTGAGCGCTTTATTGCTTTAACTAGAAATAGGGAAAACGGGTCAAACGGGTCGCTTTCAAATTGCTTATAGAGGGGCCATTTTGGATTGCTTATAATTGTTTCTAATCAAGAGGCTATTTAAAACGATTCCACTTACTAAAATTATAGTCTGACGGGGATATGTTATGGATTTCTTAATGGACTGGGTCGTATCAATTGGTGCTTTCATTGAGAGCTCTCGTTGAGAGGGTTTTCCAATTAGGGTTCCAATCCAAAAAAAAGGTTACTGTTCATCGACACTATTCACAGAGTACTATTCATCGGTACTATTCATCAGTAATTTTTTTACTGATTCTTTCATTGCATTCATGGATGAAAACACGATTTGTTTGTTGCTTAAGGACCACCAAGACGCGATGGAAAAGCTGGCACAACAACAGGCCGCGGCTTTCCACGCTCTGTTTGATACATTACGAGCCGAGTTACAAGCAACTCGCGGGCTGCTACAAAATCGGCAGGGGGCGGGGGTGATCAAGTGTGTTATTATCGCGATCTATGCGGTTCACTACAAAATATAAGCCATTTGGTGACTAAAATGTTTTGCTATCTAATGAGGTAAAGAGTAATCAAAACCAGATTTGTAAGAATTGTTGACTTTTTTAATAAAGATAAAAGTAGGGAAAAAATTTGTAAGAATTGCTGACTTTTCTTAATAGAGATAAAAGTAGGAAAAAGATTTGTAAGAATAACTGACTTTGGGGAAAAGATTAATTAAAATTAAAAAAAATCAAAAGAATATAACATAAATATCACGTGCAACACTCTTATATCCCATTTATTTCTAACTGTCATTTATCCCCTCTCTTTCAACAACCTTCACCATCACCGCCATCGGCCACCGTCACCATCACCATCACCATCACCGGCCACTGTAACTATCACCTACACCGTCATTGGTCACCATCACCATCGTCAGCATCAGAATCTACATATAAGATATAAGCGATGAAACCCTAGATTCGTCAAATCTATCAGATATAATGGTTCTGATCTTGTTCAAGCAACAAATTAATCGATTTTGATTAATTCAGTTTCTAACCCGAGGTAAATTTTGCTTATCTTGTTATTGTGCTTGTACGTACTTAATTGTCATTGATTCTAAACATTTGAAGCTTTTGATGAGTTTGGAATATGTAATCATGAAGTGTTTCTCCCTTTGTTTTGATTTTTATGTGCAGCTAAAGTGTTTGATAAAATGCCTGAATGAAATTTATGAGTTTAACTGATTGCAACTTACTAAGTTTTGATCACAAACTATTCACATTTCACCGCAAAACACAACAATTGTATGATTTTTCAGTTGCGTACAGAATCATGATGATAGGAATCTGATTTGTCGATGAGTTAGTTGACGAAAATGTCATAGGCAGACTTAGTTTATCGAACTAACATACAAGATAAAAATGAGACTCGGACATGAATTTACTGTGGTTTGACTCTTGATAGTGGTCATTTGGTTTTGTAACCATTCACTTTCCTATTCCATTCACGATCTACACCTTGATCCAACTTATATGGACCATATGTGAAGAAAAATGCATAGAGTTTGCGGTGAAATGGTCCTCAATTTCATTTATATTTTCAACTAAAATTTGATATATCTTAAGTTGCATCTATGAGAGTTACATCAGTTCTCTATTTGAAAGATGAGGTCCCCATCGCTACTGGTGGTGCAACAGACAGGTGAGCGAGAAGTTGCTACAAATTCATCTGCAAGTTTGATTAAGGTGAAGTTTTATATTGGGTCAAATTTCAATAAGTAAAATGTTATTTGTTGCACTGTTATAAAGTTTTGGGATACGAGAAACCTTAATGCTCACATTACTCGAGCATGTTCTTGAAATAATCCTGGTGATAAGCAGAACTAGGTATGTCTTCATGTTGTCTCTGTTTTCTAAAATAACCCAATGGTTTCATGTCTTATATTGGGGTCAAAGTTAATCCTGATACTGGCCACATACTTAGCGGTTCTAGTGATGGATCAGCCGACGTCTGACAGGTGAGATTTGTTCTTGACAATGATTTTTTATCCCACCCTAGATCAATATATGGTTACTCGATATTATTTG
>BQNB010126419.1:0-19605 GCA_026074375.1 Tanacetum coccineum
TCTGACAAGCAACACAAGAATGATCATTTTCAAAGATCTTTGAGGGTAAACCTCTTACAAGGTTTCCCCTCACAAGTTTATTTATTGTTTTATAATTAATGTGCCCAAGCCTCCTGTGCCATATATTGGATTCATCAATTGTGGCCTTAGCAAAGAGACAAGTTAAACCTTTAGTGGGAACAACACTCTTTAGGTCAATACTGTAAATGTTATCCTTTCTTGGAACTCTCAGCAAGACTTTACTTTAATCAAGTAGCTTAAAGTCAGAAGATAAGACAAGACATTCAGTGTCAGTAAAAAGAACATTGTTCTTTTTGTCACAGATTTGTGACACACTGAACAAGTTATACTTAAGCTCCTTACAGAAATACACATCATCAAAATCCAATGTGCCTGTTTTAATTTTACCTTTTCTAGAAATTCTACATTTACCATCTCCAAAGGAAACAAAAACACCATCATAAACTTCATATTCAGTAAGATAACATTTGTTTCCAGTCATGTACCTAGAGCAACCACTATCAATAACTCCTTTTTCCTTGTACTCCTTCTGTTGTGGGTTGCCCTGCACATAAAATAAGAGAATTAGACTCTTTTGGGGATCCAATCCATTATAGACTTGGATCTGCCTCGTGCATCAATATAAAAATATTTCTTGAAAGTATTTGATGCACTACTGTTTTTGGCTTTCCAAAACCCAGCATGTTGAGGCCTTAATAGCATTAACCCCTATTCCCTTGTTTTCACTTACTACTCCTCTATCCCTAGCAGTAGTATCTTTTACCCTGACAGTATCAACCTTTTTATTGAAAATACTATTCTTGTTTGCTGAATACTTGTTAAATGGCCTTGTGACTTGTGAATATCCCTTTTTGTAAGCATTTGATATTGGCCGAGGATGATTCACAGTTGGTTTTGAGCCAGCAGTATTAAGTGGTCTAACAGCAGTATTAACACTTACACCAGCAGTATTAATTTTGCCATACCTGGTTAATACTGCTTGTGGAACAAATCTTCTATTAAGGTGAGGGTAAGTTATTTTATTAGAAAAGTTCTTGTGATTCACCCTACTTGAGTTGTTCCACACTGGTCTTATAACCTTTTTATTACACACATAATGGAGATGTTCAAAACTACACAAACAAAACAAGCTTTATTAATCATTTTAAAGTCACTTCCTAGTCTTTGGGACATAAGATTGTTCTAGTTTCTTTGGTTCCCTCTATGATAGTGTTTGTTTTGTTTAGATGTTTCTACCTTCTCTACTGTTTCCCTAGCAGACTTAACAAATTTTATCTTTTCAGTGCTAGAACTAACAGTTTTATCCTTAGGTATAATTTCTACCTCACTTTCATCATCAGAATTCCAATCCTCAATGACTGGAGGTCTAAAGCTGTTCTTCCTAACAGTTTTAGGTTCTACTACATCACCATTACTTTTTACACCAGCGGACTCATGATTTGACTCAACTTTCTTACCATTACTAGGTGTAACAATAGTAATAACATCCATATTCTCACTTTTAACTATTTCATCCAAAAAATGTTAGATCAGGTTTGAAGGGAATGAAGTTCCGTGTATAAGGTGGGGGAACTGCATGATATCCCTTATCAGATTTGGACTTATTATACTCCTGATTTTCTAACATCTCAGATGAATTCACAAAGCTTTCTACTGCAGGAGAAGCTGCAGTAGAAGAAGCTGCATTATATCCTAGTCCAGTTTTAAACTTGTCAATGACTTGACTTTCCAGCAAATTATTTAAAGATTTAGATGAATTTTGAAACTTCTCTAATGTTAGTTTTAACTCATCTCTTTCTTTTTCTGCTTTTTCCAATTTCTTTTTGTTTTCAACTAAAGCAGTATCTCTTAGTTTAACTTCAAGATTTAAAACATTAATGCTTTCTTCAAACACAGCCTTATTTTTCTTATAGTGAGCTAGTCTAGCTTCTACTAATTCTAAACCTGCTTTATAAGATACTAAATTAAATTGAGACTTTTTGTAATCTGAAGACAAACTATCATATTGTTCTTTGAGAGTAGCATAAGCTTTTACACATGATTTAGAACAAGAATCTACCTCAGAATCTGAACTGGAAGAACTTCCTGAAGATGTATGTGCCATTAATGCAAAGTTTGTAGGATGCTCTTCTTCAGCTTGGTAGCTCCAGTCATACCCTCCAATTCCATCTTGAGCAACCAAGGCATTTTCAGTGGGAGTTTCCACTGGCACAGTTCTTTTACTATTCTCTTTTCCTTTGTTTTCCTGATTTCTAGGAGCTCTACATTCTCTTGCAAAGTGACCATTTTTATGACAGTTGTAGCACTCCACTTTAGTCCTGTCAAATCCAACTCTTTGACCATTTACATCCAACTTCTTGCATGTCCTCTGGATGAATCTCCTAGCTCTAATTATCAGCATGGCCATTTCCCATTGTAAATCCATTTCTTCTAGGTCATCAGGATCAATTTGTTCTAGATCCTCTCGTGCAAGTTAAGGAGAATTGGGCTGACTAGCTAGGAAAGCACAGATCACAGCATCACTAAGGTTATCTCTAGATGTAGGATTACTTTGAGTATGAGCAGCACTAACTCCATAAGCAGTGTTATTTGCTTCATTTGTGCTGCTATTGCTGTTAGTGCTATTGGAGGACACAAAAGCTACATTTTGTGGATTTTGACTTGTACTTGATGATCCTGTAATTTCAGGTTCATATATCTTCAAGTTGTTGTATAAGTCATCCAAACTGATGGTCTCTATTTCTTCTTTGTTCCTCCAGATCAAAGCATGAGTCTTCCATTCAGATGGAAGACTTCTTAATAGTTTTAAGTTCATGTCCTCTTGTGAAATAACTTTGCCTTGAATCCCCAACTGACTAATAAGTTTTTGCAACCTATCAAAAGTTTGATCCATTGTTTCTGAACTTGATACCACAAAGTTCTCATATTGTTGCTTGAGTAGTGTCCTCTAAACTTTCTTAGATTCTTTGTTTCCTCTATACCTCTTCTCAATGGCTTCCATAAGCAATTTTGCATCTTTATATGAATGGAACTTCAGTTGATCCTTATTTGGGAGTGCCATCAACAGAGTTCCTCTAGCTTTCATCTCATTCTTCCTGTCCAGCTTTTCTTCTACAGAAGTAGGTTCATAAACCTGCTCAACATCTCCAACAGTTTTCTTCAGCACTTTGTTACCATTCTTAATTACTTCCCATAGAGAGTAATCAGTCATAAGAAAGTATTGTTCTATCCTCATTAACTAGAGATCATAGTCCCCTGGGTTGAGGATAGGGAGTCTTGCAGTCAGAGTGGTAGTAGTAGTTCCTGCTTCCATCTTAACACTAAGAAATTGATCTAGTATATATTGTTTTTGTTTCTTCTTATTCAAAGCTTCACAACAAGCTCTGATACCACTTGTTGATCCCAATGAATAGATCTTTAACTCCTTAGCTTGATGTAAGGTTTAGTATCCTTGGATAAATCCAAAGGTACTAAGAATGAAACTTTGAGTGTATGATATAAACTATGCGAAATCTAGTTTATACCACCAAGAAGTATACTCAATGGAACAGTAATAAACAATATGAATAACAAGACAGTTTACTAAACTTTCAGCTTCAATATAAAACAAACACTCTTAATAGTGTTGGGGTTACAAAACAACCTTGAAGCTATGACTTTTGTATTTTTGGTAATTCAGACTCTACATCCTAGGACCTCCTTTTATACACCAAGGAGTCCTTTACAAGATAACTATGAATCTTCTAAAACATTAAACTTATATGCATATCTTTCTAAATATATAGAATATACACAAGATAACTAATACATATCTTTTCATACGTCTTTATCTTCATGCAGTCTTCAATCTTTATCAGCAGTATTAATCTCTTCAGCAGTGTTAAGTTAGTACTGGTAGTACTAACTTATGCCTAACAGTACTAACTGGTTTATACTGGCAGTTATAACTTAAGCAGTACTAAGTCTAATGAGTTTAATTCCTAACACACTTCATTCACACCTTCAGGTTCTTTCAAATGAAGACCTACAAGGCACTCGTACAGAGCATGGATTCAAACAGGCATTTATCTCACTCTTTGGTCAAGATGTTGAGACTTTCACATGTACAATATTTCTCTACGTGGATCAACTCGAAAAACAACTTGATAAAGACGAATTTCAAGAAGATGATTACATGGATGCATTTTGGGTGCTCAACAGACATTGTCAGCAATTCATTTATTCGTAGTTTTATTTAGACTATGATAATCGGATGACAAACAAGTCCTTCTTAGAATACACTCGAATCAAGGCTAAAGATTTCAGAGATACACTACTCAAACACATGAGTTCTGTTAAGAAGTCAATTGTTGAAAGAGCACGTCATCAGAGACAATATGACAGAAGGGTGAATGAAATTTAGATGCAGAGGCAAGAGGGAGATGTTGATAGGGGCAAAGCATTGGATGCTGATTTGGTTGTTACAGAAAGCAGTGGGACGGAATCCAAAAAGCATGATACAAACATCAATTCAGGGAATTATATCACATATGCTGTGGATGCAGATATCAGACTAGTAAATGACCAAGTCCCATTTACTGAGCTACAATTGACTGCTTAACATAATGTACTTGCTAATGAACAACAGCATTCTGTGCAATCTGAACACATTTATGACACGCATATGTTGGAAAAGTTTGATAGCAATACCACTCCTGATTCAACAAATATGTTTCATAGGGGAGGAGTGATTGACCAGAATGCTGAAAAATGTCAAGTTACAAGTCCTTTGCTTAATCTATCACTTGTAAACATGATAACTAAATTTGCAAACCAATCTCTTGAGTCTGAAAATATTTTTCTCAAAAAGACCGTTGCTCAATTTCAAAAGAATTTTTCAAGAATGGAAGCACATTGTGTTAATTTGGAACTTAAACATCAAAATCAAGCTTTAAAATTCGAACAACATGGTCAAATTTTGAATGAAACAAGTAATAAAGCCAAGATTAAAAAGGAAATTGAGTTACTTGAAACAATCAATATCGAATTGGAACATAGTGTGGCTAAATTACTTGCAGAGAATGATGTTGCATAAGGAAAATGAGCATTTGAAACAGACTTACAAAAATCTTTACGATTCTATCAAAAAGACACGAGTTCAGACAAAAGACCTTAATGACTCACTGACTGCTCAAGTAAATAGTAAGACTGTTGAAAATGCTGATTTAAAAGCTCAGATTCAAGAATTTTTTTTTGTGAATGTAGCATTGAAAAACGAATTAAGCAAGTTAAAAGAAAATAACATGGATACTAAGTTTGCAAAACCATCAATCTTGGGGAAACCAGTTTTATAACCACCTAGAAACCAATCAGTTATTAGACAACCGAATGCGTTTAAATCTGAACGACCTAACTTTTCAAAACCACGGTTTGCCTCCCAAGTTGATGTGAATAATGATTTGCCAAAACTAGTCACTCCTCATTATTTGCCTAAAGTTAAAGATACTCTGCTTGCAAAACCCTACAACTCCTCCATTCCACTATACCCCTCTTCAACCCACCCCCCAACCACCCACCATTCCATCATGTGTGTTTCCCAAACCCACACTCAAAAACATCACCCCATAAACAAACAAACCATCCTGTGCAATACCTAATCCTATTGTGTGTGTGTGTCACCCCCCAACCTCCCCCTCTCCCCTTTTACCACCAACTCTCTCCCCCACCTCCCCAACCCCACTCCCCCATAATTATTCCATCCTCCCACCCCCCCCTCCAACACCCACTTACCCTCACAAAAATCCCCACCACCCCCACACCCCCCATCCTCCTCCCATCAACTACTCCTCCCCTCACCAAACAACCACCATTTCACTCTCACCCTCCTCCCCCCCTCCCTCATGTGCTCACCTCCACCGTGTGTGTGTGTGTGTCAACATCCTCACTCCCTTACACAACCCCCCACTCCTCCTCCCGTGTGTGTGTGTCCGTGCCCCCCGTGTGTGTGTACCAAACCCAAAACCCTGCCTACCCTCCCCCCCACCACAGCGCCATTCCCAACGTCCCACCAAACCTCCTATCTACCCTTTCCACCAACCCTCCCCCAACCCCGTGATTCATTCCCTCAAATCTTCCCTTCACAAAACCCCCCTCTCTGTGTGTGTGTGTGATGTGTGTGTACTTTCATTTGTGTCCTTAACCTCTTAACAACCCTCCTGTGTGTGTGTGTGTGTGGTACCACCCCGCCTATACCTCACTCACTCTCCGCTTTCCCCCACCCCTACCACCCCTTTCCCACACCAAATCCCCTCTTTTCTTCCTCTCCTTCCTCATCACCATCTAACCTATCTACCCACTCCCCCCCCCAACCCCCCACCACCTGTGTGTGTGTGTGTGTGCCCTTCTTTATCCCCTACCCTTCTCCTTCTCCCCCTCATCCTCACCCCCACTCCCCCCCCCCCCTCCCCAGCCTCCCTCATCCTCCCTCCTCTCCTCCCTACTCATCCCCTCAACCTCCTACTTCCACAACACCTCAATAGGATATATATATGATAGATATAGACCACTCCTTAAATAATCCACCACACTTAACCCATCCACCACACCTTCTCCCCCCCTAATCCCAGACCCTTCATTCCCCACCCAAGACAAACCACTTTTCCAATAAAACATCCTCCCCCACCATACTACCCACAATCACCCCCCCTTCCTTCTTTCCCACCAAATTACAAACTCCCACCCCTAACCAAATTAGTCCATACCACCACAAATTCTACCCTCCCCTCTAACCCACCCATCCCACCCTCTCACCATCCATCACCTCCCTCAAACTCCACACCACCCCTCCCCACTAACACACCCCCAACTTCAACTCCCTATTCACCAAATAAATCTTATTCAATCTTCCTATACCCACTACTCCAAATTAACACAATCCCAACCTTCACCATCATCTTCAAACCACAACTTCATGACCCCTTCCAACTTACTACCAACCTATCATCACTTTCCCCACACCCCCACACCTCAATTCCCTCTACCTTACCTAAACACTTCACCCATCCACCAAAATACCTTACTCTCCTTTACCTGTGTGTTTCACAACTTCCACACTCCACCCCTCTCTGTATAACCACTCATACTATTCCAACCCTCCCCTCACCCCCAACCCCCTCCCCTCCCCCTCGCGCCGCTCCCACTTCGTCCCTTATTGCTCGCGCTTTTTTCCCCCCCCCCCAACCCCATATCTCCCATCAAATAACCCCCCACCCCTCATTCTCATTCATCATACCTTATCCTACCTACCTCCCCTATATCCAACCTCTAACTACCCCCTCACCCACCCCACCCTCCCCACTCCACAATTTCTTCCCCCCCCCCCATCAACAAAAAACCCCCTCCCAACTTCTATATATAAATAAAACCAACCAAACAATAAATAAAACTCATAAATTCAATACCAAATACCACCATAAATAAATAAACACCACAACCACAACAAATCCCCACCCCTTACAAATCCCCCCCCAACCTATACTTTTTAACCACACACCCCTAAAAACTCCCCCCCAACCCCCCAAAACCCCCACCCAATAAAATCAACCAACCCTACCTAAACTTACCACATCCAATACCCTAAACCACCCTTAAAAACATACTATCCAAACAACCCTCAAACCCACCACTCCTATTATCCTTCCCAAATACCAACCCCCCCTCCTCCTCCAAAAACCCCCTCTCATTCTCCCCCTTCTACCTCTCAACCCCCCCTCCTCCTATCTTAACCCTACCATACCCACAACTCCAAAAAAAACACCAAACATCCCCACCCATATCCCCCCACAAACCCCAAATACCAACAAATACCCCATCCACCCATATCAACCCACCCAACCACACCCACACACAAACCCACAAAACCACTCTACCCCCCCCCCCCAACCTCCAACCACCAAATACACCAACCACAACCCATACCTCAAAAATTCCCAATTACACTAATCAACCCAAACACAAATCAACATTAACACAAATACCCCCCCTGTGTGTGTGTGTGTGTGTGTGTGTGTGTAACTTCCTAAACCAATTCATCTGTGTGGTTGTTTTCCCTCAAACCCTAACACTCCATAAAAACACCCCAAAAAATTCTCCCCCCTTTACTAAACTAAACAAATACCAATAAACAACACCCCAAACAACTAAAAACCCTTACAAACACTCCCCCAATTTTCCCCATAACCCATGTGTGTGTGTGTGTGTGTTCTTTACACCTCCAACTCCCAGTGTGTGTGTGTGTGTGTGTGTGTGTGTGTGAAATAACAAAACAAACATCATATTTCCCACACCCCCCCCCCCACTCCACCCCCTTACCAAAATCCCCCCCAAACCAAAAAAAACATCCCCAACCTCCTAAACCCCCTTCATACAAATCAAACATCTCTATTGCAATATACATCACTCCCCCCCCCCCACCCCCAACCCCAACCCCCATATATTAATCCTCCAAACAACTTCACAAAATTTCCAACTTTACACCCATACTATCACCCCCCCTCACCAAATTCGGTGTGTGTTCAAAACACTGTACTTAACTCAATCCAACCACATATAACAACCTGACTTAACCTTCCATCTAATTACATTACAAATACCCACAACATTATCCATTTAAAATTACAACCAAACAACATATATCACCCCTACTAACACAACCCAACACTCCCATTAAAAATATCATCCACCCTCTCCCTCAACTATCCTACAACTTCCATATATCACCTAATTCACAATTAATTTACCTCATAAAAACCCCATAACCAATAAAAACATTACACCCCTCACACACCCACACCCCACACCAATCCCTTCAGTGTGCATAACTATCCTTCACCCCTCTAACCTGTGTGTGTGTGCCGTAAAAAACCCTTAACACTACCAAAACATTAACCCCCTCCACAAGTGTGTGTGTGTGTGTGTCCCAATACCCCCCAACCAATCCATTACCACCACCACCCTACTGTGTCACCAATACATACCACCCAAAAAATAACCACAAAAATGTGCAGTGTGACTATCAAAAATCAACCCCTTAAATACCACATACCCACAAACCCCAATAAAATACATATAATTACTAATTGTAAACCATTTACTAAAACCATATAACATATAACAATATTAAAGTAATAAAACTAACAACCCCCCCCCAATATATATGCTCCCTAACACTCTCTAATAAACAATATTAACCACCTCCACATCTTTAAAAAATAAATAATAACCTACACCACCATAATAAAAACCTTTCCATATTAATTTGTATACACTACACACCCCCAGTAATTTATTCACAATTATAACATCAATTTCATTACAAAATATAACCTAAACCCCACCACATTCAAATTCCACGTGTTGTTACACAGACCCCCCCCCTCTAATCAACCCAATTCATTGCATCCCAACAAAATAATAATAAACCCAACTCGTGTGTGTGTGTGTGTGTTCCACCTACCCTCTCTAACACATAATCTAATATAATAGTATACACTAATACCTCCTACAAATTCATATATCCACCCAACCACCAACTTTATTACATCTTAAAAAACTTCTCAACCCCATTCCTCCCACTGTGTGTGTGTGCCACCCCCCACTTCACCACCACCATACTGTTGTGTGTGTGTGTGTATCACTTAACCCATCCCCCCACCCCCTCATACCCCTCCCAAATTCCCCAACATCCACATTAATTCACCCACAGTCTGTAATCTACCATACCCCTCCAAATATTCTAACAATTCACTTCCCCGTTACCATCTACAATCTAAACCTTACTACCCCAACTTATAACCAATTCATCCCCCTCCTATCTCCCTCCTCCACCCACCAAACGTTCTTTGCACAAATTAAACTCCAAATCTATCCCCAATCCCAACCTCTTATACACTCCTTAATTTAATAACACCTCCAAAACACCTACTTTTCCATTCCCCACACAATCATTTCACTCTTATCTCGCTCTCTACGCCACAATTCAATCTTCCACCTCCCCACCCCCCTATATGTGTGTGTGTGTATCATCATTATACCTAAAACACCCCAACCTAACATGTTACTTAACCCTCCACAACTCATGCAACATAATCCAGCTTCATGCTTACATAGATTTTAACCGGAATTTCTACTTCTCAGGCTTTTATATGGCCCACCCCCCTATCTTTTCTACAATATAGAAATACCACCATCCCTTACCTCCCAACACCCCAACTCAATAATACAATTTCACACTATTCCTTCTATGTACTCACTGCCTAATCTACAACCCCTTCTATCTCCCAACAATATCCTACCCAACAATAAAATCCTACATTCATATCATGATTCCAATCTCCTACCTCTATCTAAACTCAAACAATATCCAACCAAAATACTCTTTAATATTATTTAAACCATTTTTCAACAAATTTACCCCCCCCCTTTCTCCTCCCCACTATAAAAATTCTCATATATCCACAAAATATACATTTCCACCAAAACCAACTAGACCAACATTCAACATTAAATACCACCCAAAAATAACATAAATCCTTAACATCAATCCATAAGACTCTTATTATAATGCAATAAAATAACATATTTCTAATATACCTTCTATTATACACCCACATAAGAAAATAACTTTAAATCCATCCACTTAATGTATTATATATCTTTTTCATTTTCTTCATTATTATGAATCTTTCTCTTTATGTATATACCCCCCTCCTATATTCATTATCTCCAAATATATTACACTGTTCCCATCTCTTCTTGTTGTGTTCCCTTCAGTGTGTGTGTGTGTGTGTGTACACCCCAAACCCCCACACATTATTCACCCACAATCATATCAAGTGTGTGTGTGTGTGTGTCACACTGTGTGTGTGGTGTGTGTGTGTGTGTGTGTGTGAAAACACCTGTGTGTGTGTGTGTGTCATCCTGAATAAAACACTATCCGGCCGGTTTACGTGATAACACCGTATTCATAACCTACGTCAATCCATACCAGCTCCTACCCCGTGTGACACAGCAACAATGATCTAGGAAAAGCAATCTCGAGGAGTAGTAGCAGATTAGCTAACTACATATCCTTATACATACAAGTTGCCGACGATAAGGCAATGTGTGTGTGTGTGTGTGTGTCGTGTGTGTGTGTGTGTGTTACCCCCTTAGAATTACCTGATTTTTATAATATTAAACAACCCAAAAATAATCTTTCTAACTTCTAGGCATTTTGTTAGACGTGATCAAGCATTTCCAAACCGTCGAGAACGATAAACATTTCCTCGAGAAAAAAGTTAAAATTTTGTTGGACTATACAAACTGCACTGATTAGGTTACACTGCCTAACAGGATTGTAAAATTTCTGGTGAATCTTCACAACCTTACATCATTGATTTAGGATCAGTAGCTAACTATAAGTGAACTTGCTATCCATAAATACAACCTACACGACGTCACAACAAGTTTTTGATGCCGTTGACGGGGATTTAAAATTGTTTAATCTTTATTTTTAACTAGTATTTTAGTTTATTGTAGTTTGCCTCTTTGTGTGTTTCATTTTCACCCATGTATATTTTTGCATATTGTGTGTATATTAGTGTGTGTGTGTGTGTGTGTGTGTGTGCATTAAGTGTGTGTGTGTGTTCATAATTCTCTTTTTGGTACGGCATTATAATTTTTCTAAACCAAACAAACGTATATCTTTAAGATCAATACGGAGTATTTTTCAGGGTTTTTTTTAATACGGAGTATTGTCCAATTTAACCTATTTCTTTCATAAGAAAATTACAGGACGTTTGACGACCCGAACATTATCCATGGAAGAGTTACATCAACTTATGGCTGATAAAGCTTCGAGGGTGTGGAACAGACGTTTAATTGGGACAAACTATAAGTACGGGTAAATGTATATTGTGACGATTTGATTCTTTCAAGATTTTGAAACAGCTTTTACCAACTATCATCTAATAATGCGTCGACATCAAATCAGAATGTTCTTCCGACCCCACTGTAGAATATACAATGTCATTAAAGCAGGAAATTGATTTTACATATTCATTTTTTGACTCCTTGGGACGAGGATTATAAATTATATATCACAAGGATTCATCTTCTTAAAATTGAAGACTGTCAAGATTTAAAAACCGAACCGAAAACAAATTGAACCCATGTGTGTGTGTGTGTGTGTGTGTGTGTAATCATGTTGGGCGAACATTGATGTCAACCAATGTGCTAAATGTTATTTGATAACCAAAGACACCCCTCCCATTGAGTTTGATGGAAATTATTGACAACCCAATCATTCACACCAGGTAAATCTTTCGCTATAAAAGATTTTGTTTTTATGATTAAAATCATGATTAGTCAATGTTTTAAATAGATGCCATTAATTTTTGTTATTAAAAATTTATATGTTGTATTTGATTCCGTCTGACCCAAGTTATTTTATAATGATGGGTGAAGCTGAAGAAAACGTCTAACTTAAAAGACTAGCTGCAAGAAAAGTGTTACGGGGAGGGACAACCCGGATGTTTTAAATTGTTTATCATTTGTAATTTTTCACTTGTATTGCGTGAGTTGTCTTTCCCAGGACCTTCCATCCGGTGTGTGTAGCGTCCCTTTTGGATACGCGGGGTAAGGATATGTTTGACGCTTGCACGTCTATAAATTTCTGTATTTTAAATTCCTGAACTTTAACATATTTGTTTTACGGCTGCACTACAGGCGTATCCTTGGGTTTGGGGATAAAGCATTATAGACCTAAACTGTACTCCCCATACGTGATGTTTATTGTTCAGCATTTGTACCCATTATAAAACTCGAGATCGGCATGCATCGTTTTGTTCTTCTAAATTTTATGCTGGACCTTGCTGGTAAGAACTCGTGTGTATTGGTGCTGGTAGTGTGGAAAACAGCCGTTTGTTCAACTCATACGGACGATATCTTCTGCCCCTCTTCATCACTTTTACTCAAGAAATCACATTGGAGAATATCTCGAGCAAAAATATTCAGGGGGAGTGTCCTGTTCTAATTCTATTTCCCATTTTCTTTAATTATTTTATCTATACAACAGAGGACGTTGTATAACTTACGGGGGAGAGGAAGGAGAATTAGAACGCGATTTGTCATTCTTGTGTGATTATGCTTACATTTTGCAAATTAAAAAAAATTTTAGCATACTTTTGTAAAAATTACTAGTTACATTACCCTGCACACAATAACCCTTAATGTCAAATTGTGAGAATTAAGCCTATTCTGTTTCCAAACGTTTACTAAAATTCCACAAAAATTATGAGTGTGTCGGTGATGTAGTGGACTTTAGAACTTGGCTTGGTATATCACTCGAGACTAACATTAAGCGTCCTATTGGACTTAGTGGTAGTAGTGTGTGTGTGTGTTTCTCGGAGCTCACCAAAAGCCTATATGTTGTGATATTACACTGAGGGTTAGTTACCCCTCGTATAACCTTTGTTTACTCTTACTATAGAGTAGGATACCATAGAAAAAACTGTTAGCCATTCCTGTTTTTTCACACCAAAAAAGATTTGTTAACCTTTCCACTCCTCAGCTCTAGCCCCCATCGTAGCATCTCACAGCCTTTCTCTTGATCCACAGTTTCTAGTTGCTTTTAAGTAAAGTTTTGTAGGTCCCGTGTCAAAGTGAAAATTTTCTACTCTGGTTAGGTCGGGTAATGCACAATGCAATAGGATGTAAAAGTAGGTAGACCGTGTATTTTGCTACTTTCGCAATTATGTTTCATATCCGAAGATGAAGTGTTTAAAGAAAAATTATCCGGATGAATTATGATGGTGAAGACGGTGAAATTACACCGAGACTCGTATTGTTATGTTATGAAAAAAAGGAAAAATAGAAAATCGCATCAAAAAATGAAGGAAAGAATGAAGATAGTCGGTCATTGAACTTAAAACCGAAAAATACTTGGAAAGAACGATATTCGTTGATAGTAATAAAAATCAACGATATATAGTTTTGTATAAAGTGGTCGATATCACCACTTGTTTTGTAAAAGTATGTATAAGTTGGGATGATTGGAAAGTTTACCGTTATGGGAACGCCAACTTAGGTTGTCTTTGTCATTTTTATGATCGAGACGTTTGTATATATTTCCGAGTTTTTATCATGGAATGGTGGGGAAAGTTTCTAGCAACTATATACCTTATTTGTTCAGGCTTAATCTATTTGTTTTGTGAATTTTATTTAACAATAATTTATTTCCCTTTTCTAACAATTAACCTTGGGTTTTATCGAACAATGATGTGATCGGGTCGTGCATGTCTTTCCTTGTTAAGGCCATGTATGCGTGCTTTCAACTACCTTGTTGGTTTATTACTTTTGTGAAGTTAGAAGATCCCTACCGCCTATCTCATTCTTCGTCTAACCTTGATTAAACTGAATGAGGAATTGCACATGTCTATTCCATTGTTACGGCCATGTATGTGTGATTCAACTGCCTTGTTAGTATGGTACTTTTGGTGAAAGATTGTTAGAATGATCAACCCATTAAGCCTATTAACCTAATTTACTTTTTTACTTATTACTCCTTAGCTCTAGTGGTGGAGATGTGTATCCTTGCCAAGCATATGATAGAAAACTAATCACGATCGGGTAGGTCAGAGCAATTGAGCGTTTCATATTAACAGTGTGATTTAGTTTGAGTGATCTGAGTGTTTTTATTTCCCATATTTTGTGAGGTGCTTAGTTTTGTACAGGTGATTTAATGAAAGAATGCTTAAAGGAAAAATCCTTAACTCGGTTTCGGAAACCATTTTTTCAAATAAATTTATAGGAGTTATTGAGGACCAAGTAGGGATTTAAGTGGGGCGATATTTGATGACATCAAATAAAGTTACTTTTATAGCATCATTTATCCCAAATAAATTACCCACTTTTATATAATTATTTTAAGAATTGTTACTTAATTGCTTAAAGTTGTTAATTGCAGTAATTATAGAGTACATTGTGAAGACAAGCTAAAAGGCGTCCATTTTGGAGCGTAAATTGCTGATATTTGAGATACTGTGTGTGTGTGTGTGTGTGTGTGTGTGCCCGCCCCCTCCTTCACCCCCTCGCCGTCCTCTCGTCTCGCTCCCCCCGTCATGGTCGTCTATCCGCGCCTGAACACACACGAAAACGCTTCTCGCTTCCAAATACCACATCACGACGTTATCCTACTTATTACATACACCGTATCCAGCTGGTCAAACAATCAAAAATCCTGCATTAAATGTAATTGAAGACATTTATTTGTGTGTGTATTCGTGAACGCTCCCCTCGCCCCACCGCCCCCACCCCCCGCACACCCCATCCCTCCTACTACCCCCCCTGTTCTCACCCTCATACGCCGTTGACATTACTCAATACGAAGTATCCACCTATTATCAGAGACTATAAATTGAAGACTCAAAAACGCGTTTTTTTAAGAGTGCTAAATCATATTCTCTTATACCATAAACATAAAATGTCGATTTTCTAAAGAGAAGAAGAGCAGCCAAGGTCAAGCATCAAACCTAATTCCATAGAAGACACCGTGTAATTCCTATACTCTTGTATATCAATTCGATTTTTGGTATAGTTGGTCTGGTTAGTTTACCATGGTTGTTTGATTATACTAGAATTTTACAATGGTTACGGGCTGTAATACCCCTCTGGTACTTAGAAAATAAAACCACTTTATGAAGATGGTAGATTCATCATTTTGGTTTGTTTATCTCGATTGGCTCGCAATTTATCGTTGATATGTTTAATTTATGTTTATCACTGATGATGACTCAATAACGTCTATTTTATAGCTAAATTATCCCATTCACATTCACCTTACAAACCGTACTAATATTATTGTTAAGAATTGTTACATCCTTGTTTACTATATGAGCCTGCAGTCATTATGGAGTACTTGGTGAAGAATGACTAAAAGGCACGCATTATGGAGCATTAAACGCAGATCTTTTGAAGATTAATGTTCTGCCAACAATACTCGTCTCCATCGTGAAGGAAGAGATACGGCGTATTTGTGCCTTGCACTTACCCCATACCCCTACGTCCCCACATAACACCACTCCTTATCATCCGCACGCCCTATACTCCCTAATGAAGCTCACCACTTATCCACAAATCCCTCTAACCACCTATTTACCTCCTCCACTCCACCCCCCCCACCTCTCACCTCTAACCCCAACTATCCTCGACATCCCCCCCACCATCCCCACACCCACCCCCCGACCCCCTCTAAAACTTATATACCCACCACACAACACCCACCCCCCCTCCACATACTCAAAAACCTCTTCATCCCCTCTCCTCCTCCCATCTTACCCTCCCCCTTCTCAAACAACCCACTTCACCACTATACCAAACACGTGTACTAAAACCAAACTAATAACCAAAAACTAGAAAAACATATAATTACAACAACTACCCACTTTTACTACAACCCAATTCACCCACCACTAAATACAAGTCCAACTTCTTAAATCCTCACAACCCAACTTTCCAAAACTCCCAATAATATCCGTGTGTGTGTGTGTGTGTGTGTTCCAAATAAACAACCAAACAACCACGTTATCATCCATCAATAAACATATATACAACAACTTGTATTAGTGCAAATACATGTGTGTGTGTAACCAATATCACCTTGTCACTATCTATTAACCTTCCCCACTTCCGGTAAGTAGGTAAAGTCTCTATGAGCTAGGGTTTAATAAGATCACCATTACCTTAATCCCTAAGATAGATTATAATCATCAAATAAGGATTCTTTATCCGGATGCTTTAATTATAACAGAATTAATGTATCTAGGTCTTTGGATGATGTAACGCCTAAGTCTTAAGAATGATATGCCACCTCGAGCTTAATAAATAAACCAAATTTCTAATCGGATTAATAATGGTTAATACAGTTTTCTTATATAAGGTTCGACCGCTCTTTTATCCTTTGTTATTTAGCTCGTGTGGGTTAAAGTGTCTTGAATTGATTGTAGTCACCAACCAAACTGTGCCAGTCTCTCAGGCTGAAAACCCCCCTTTTCCGTTAGAATTAGGATATTAGACTGACATAGGTTTAACATAGGTTTAGAATAGAGTAGAATTAACATAGATTAGATAACCAAGATATTAATTAAATTGATAGATTTAACCTCGCTTCAAGTGTTCGACACCCTACTTACTACGAAACTACTACCGATCGGGTACACTGCCCGTTAAAGTGTTGTTTTTGGTTTAGTCGGCAAAATATAAATTTAAAACTTGAATCAATAAATTATACACCACACAACGACACATCAAGTTTTTGGCGCCGTTGCCGGGGAGTGAAAATTAATCTTGATTTTTATTTGATATTTTGGTTTTTAACATTAGATTAGATCTAACCCTTAGGATTAGTGTAATTTAGATTAGTGTATATTCTTGTATATTCTGTAATATTTGTATATTTTTGTAAAATTGTGTATTTAATGTTTTGCGTATTAATTGTTTGATACACTGTCTCAACCACATTGAATACGGCTTAATCACTTCCCATCGAGATACGGCGTATCCAGTTTTCTGTCCAATACAACGTATTCATCCCAACAGATTAATACGCGTACCACTTTCATGGATAACGGGTATCGAACCGTACTGGAACACAGAAAACAAAAAATAATATGATTTTTGTGCAAAAAATGTTTCTACCATTCTTCGGAACCAATCCTACTGAATGTTAATCCTTGATTCAGTATGCAATGACTAGGTAGTTCTAACGAAACGAACTATTTACACCTATACCAAGAACTTTGAACGAGAATTTCGATCTCAAGGAGACACTTCAAGACCCCAAAATCTTGACGAATTAAGATCGCTTGATTTTCAATCTACTTTCTTACTCAAGAATACTCGGAGGAAGAAGAAGAAGCAATGGCGGAAACAATGGAGCAATTAAAGAGCAAGACCCGAACTGACAATGGATCGGTGAATGAGCTAGGCAGAAAATTGAATAACAAGATCAATTTGAACTGAAAGGCCAATTTCTTAAGGAGCTTCGAGAAAACACATTTAGCGGTTCGGATAATGAGGATGCAAATGAACACATTGAGAAAGTTCTCGAAATAGTTGACTTTATTTTTCATGTAACCTAACAATCACTTGGATCAACTAATGCTCCGAGTCTTCCATATATCCTTAACTGGAGCCGCAAGTCGTTGGCTAAGAAACAAACCAACTGGTTCGATCAAAACTTGGGAAGATCTTAAAACTTAGTTTTTGAACAAATATTGCCCACCTGGTCGAACTACAAAGAAAATAGAGAAAATCAACAAATTTCAGCAAGAGCCAGATGAAATCTTTTTCAAGCATGGGGAGCGTCTATCAAGAACTCTTAATGAAGTATCCTCAACACTATTTGACTGAGATGCATGAGGTAATTTTGTTCTACAATGGGTTGGATATTCCGACATGACATATTCTTGACTCAAGAGGTGTCATTCCAACTAAGACTGCTGAAGATGCTAAAAAGGCCATCCAAGAAATGGAAGAATACTCTCAAAAATGACATAATGGAACATCAAGAGGAAGAAGTACTAAGACTTCTGATGGACTAGCTGCTATACAAGCACAAATGAACAATCTAGGAAGAGAGATCAAGAAGGTGAATGAAAAAGTTTATGCTGCTCAAGTCGGATGTGAACAATGCAAAGGACCCCATTACACCAAAGATTGCCTAACTAAAAAAAAGGAAAAACCCTAGAAGAAGCTTACTACACGCAATTTGGTGGACCTTTTCAAGGAGGGGGATATCGAGCAACAGCTCCGGGGTACTATCAAAGGAACAACGTCAATCCTTCGTACCAAGAGCGAAGGCAATCTATGGAAGATACCCTGAGCAAATTCATGAGTGAATCAGCAAAGAGACACGAAGAAAATTCAAATTTGATCAAAGAAATCCGAGCTACGACAGATGCTGCCATAAGGAACCAAGGAGCATCGATTAAAACATTAGAGATACAAATCGGGCAAATGAGCAAGGTACTACAGGAAAGAGGATTTGGAAGCCTACCAAGCTCAACTGAAACAAACCCGAGAGATCAAGTCAAGTCGATTTCTACCACTATTGAAGCTGATTCACACCCGATACGCCGTATTGGATCTCCCCAATACGCCGTATCCGATGGACAGAACAGTAAGCTGGTGTACAAGTCAAGACAAACGACGGTTCCTTTTCCAAGTCGTTTAGATAATCATTACTGTGAAGAAGAAGAAGAGGGGATCTATGGACCAAAATTCACGGAGGCTTATGGAGCTTCACATATCAATCACACCATACCCCGAAAGGAAAAAGACCCAGGAAGTTTCACTTTACCTTGCTTTATTAATAATGTTTGCTTTGACAATGCCCTTGTTGACCTAGGAGCTAGCGTTAGTGTAATGCCTCTCTTGACCTACCTTAACTTAGGATTAGGTGAATTAGCTCACACTAGGTTGACAGTTGAATTGGCAGATAGGACTGTGAAATATCCAAAAGGAATAGCTGAAAACGTACTAGTAGGAATTGGTAAATTTACCTTCCCC
>BQNB010126420.1:0-19604 GCA_026074375.1 Tanacetum coccineum
CTGGGTGTGGGGTAGATGTAGATGGTGGTGGGAGGAAGAGTTGGTCAGGTGGTGGTCCAAACTGTGATGGTGACAAGGGGTAAAAACCATGGCGGGTAAAAATCTCTTTAAAAAGATGTACAGTACCACTAGGTTAAAAAGATGGGAGTTTGGTGTTTTGGCAAAAAAACCATCGAGGTTGTATTTGGTGATTGCACAGCTCGTCCTTATGTTGTTGCACCGTTAGTCCCAAGGACTAACGGTGTAAGGAGTTAACATATTTATGGCATGGGTTTTGTTAAGTGATAACAAAAGGGGGAAAAACTTTGGGAAATTGACACATTTAGCCCCTGTCTTTGTTTAACAGTTTTGGTGAAGGTTTAAAGAATTACAAGATCAGTCCTTGTGGTATTATAAGGGTTTTAAGTTAAAGGTTTTTGGGCTTTTAAATTTGGCCGGGTATTTTTAAATGGGTAGAGGGAATTTTGGGCTTGGGTTAAATGTATTTTGGGTTTATAAATGTAAGTGGGCTTATCCGGGCCCACTAGGTGGGTACGGGTGGGACCACTTTTGGAATTTGGGTTCTCGGGTTTGGTTTTCGATGCTCTTTTAAAATCCGTGCGCCGGGGTTGACTTTGACTTTGCTTTTTAGCTATGATTTTGACTTTTGCCTCAAGCTCTTTCATTCCGTGCTCAGTTTTGTCGTTTGTGGCTTTGTTTTTGTCCTTTAGTGAGTATTCGGTACCTGCACAGTACAAACATAAAAACAAGCATATTTATGGCATTTTATGTGAGTTTTTGGTCGTTTAGGGTTGTTTTATTAGGTAAAATGTATGTGTATTTAAACAGATACCAATCATGAGATTTTTATAACTTCTTTGCTCTTGAGACATTAACCAGTTTCTCGAATTGCTGAAGGTAATAAAAAAGATCATCAAACGTATCCACTGTCAAATAAAGTTAGGTCTTGTTTATCTTGAATCATACATTTTGTTCGTGAATGCTTGGAGAGAATAGTAGAGGATGGCAAGTATTTAAATTTCAAATGTTATAAAATGGAGGAAAAAAGGAAAAGTTTATTACAAGGCATCACCTTCTAATGATGATTAGAAGGGGTATTTAAAGGAGAAGGAAGGAGGTTTCCCTTCCTTTATTTTTCACTTCTAGTCCCTATTCTTTGGCAATTATGCTATATCTTACTTTTAGCATAATATACCTTATTACAAACAATTTTTATTCTAAACAAAATAAAGACTAATAACTAAATCACATAATCGACACTTTTTATGAACCTAACATCTCTTATCATGGAACATCTGCAACAAGACAACTACAAAAATGATAAGCTGCTTTCCTTGAAACCCTTCAACATTACAGCCATCACTTTTAAATCCACATGGAAGAATGAAACTGCTTTAACTTCTCACATGTGTAAGGTGGTTGATCTTTCACCTAAGCCTATCCAGTATTTGATCCCTCCCTCTAGGGAGGTGAATGCTGATGACACTGCTGACAAGTCCTTGTCCGGGACCTATGTGCAGCCTGTCACTTAGTCCAAAGCACCAACTACTAAAAGACCAAGGAAGAAGAAAATCCCATCTTCGACCCAACCAGAGGTCTTAAAATCAAGCAGGATTGTAAAGTCTTCCTCTACACAAGCCACCCATCTTCAGCCTGCTGAGGAGTTTGTGGTCACCGCTGATGCAACAAAAGGTCTAGATACCTCCGAATCGGCAGAGGTGCAAGGAAACCAGCCAAAAACCGATGATGCCGCAAAGGTAACAATTTTAAATAAGGGGCACTGCAAGCAACCACTCTCAAACTTTTCTAGGAGAGAGTGGTGAAGTTATGGGTTACCATTGACCCGTTAGAATGTCTGAGTCTGCATATCATTCCAAATTTTCTGTACACTCTGTGTCTATACTCAGAGGATGATACTGAAAGGCTAATAACGCTTGATGGTTGACTCTGAAAATTCTAGACGTTGCTGGATTATCCCATCTGTGCGTGAAATTTGACCTCTGTATGAACTGTACTCACTAAGACTTAGAGCTCCTCTAAACCAACTAAAAGAGCCCCAAAAGTCCATTCTTTCTTCATCTAATTTTAAAAAGGACTTTTGAGGGGACTAGATAATCACACCCAGTCTTCTTAGGGGCATCAAATGGCGATCCTCAACCTCATTACAAATTCACATGTTTTAACTAACAAGTTTATGCATGTACTAGATCAAAATATTAAGGAGAAAGAGGACGTTGAGGTCGGCTCTCTGGAAGAACCCACTTTTGGGCAGCTCATGGACTAAGTGGACAAACAGAACAAAGCTACTCCAGAGTCAAAAAAACCAGAGAGTCCCTATGACACATAGTCAGAGATCAAGATTTTCAAATCTTTCAAATCTTCTTGGTCCGTTCATGTAAATATTGATCAGACTAATGATGCTAACATCACCTTTATGGGCTTTGGACCCATTAACATGGAATTGGATGATACCGGCTTTGATATCCATTCCATGCCTAATGATGATCTGGCTTCTCTAACTGGGTTTGAAACTCTAGACTTAGTTGACGAAGAATCAAACTCTGTCACCAAAGAACACTCAGCTGACAACCTCAATGTAACATCTGATGGTGATATTGCTTTACCAAATGCTTCCGCTGGTTTTTCGGCTCTATCAGACCCCTTGGTCATCTTCGAAGAGAGCTGACCACCATATCCTCTAAGGTTGATCAGCTGGAGTCATGCATTACCAAGCATGTCTCTAAGGAATTGAAATCCTTTGTACCCTCCTTGGTTGTTGATGCTCTAAAATAAACCCTGCCTGGTCTCCTTGTTGATGCTCTCAAAGCCTCTCTCCTAAGTTTGATTCAAGAATCTGTTCAAACTACTGTCCAGCAGTCCATGGGAGAGCAAACCTCATTATTTCAAGCTTAGGTTCATCAGAAGTTAGAAGAATAACTTGACAGCTTGATCTACAAACCAATGAACAAGCAATTCCATGCCTTCAATAAACTTGAATCCTAAAGGTTTGTTCATCTGGAAAAGGAGCTCAGTAAATGTATCAAGACAAAGCTGAGCAAGTCTGTCAGGGAAAGGGTACGCACAGGGATGCAATACGTCAATAATAAGCTCTCATTTGTCCAAGATGCCATTGCTCACAACACCCAGCGGTTCACAACAGCATTGCTGAGTTTTTTAAGGCATAGAACTATTTCCTCGAAGCATAGATGTTTTTAACAAGGGCTATGTGAGAGGGAGTAAATGGGAGGAAGGAACAACAATCCAGAGACACAAGGATTGTGTTGGGTATAGAGAATGATTTAGGGGGCGGAATTCGATTTCTCAAGATAATATAGAGACAGCTCTAATTGTTTATCAACTAAAGAAAGAGGGACAGAATCAGAGATGGAACCACACAAAGAAACTTAGAGGTCATGATTTACTCCAATGATTTCAAGCCAAACCTAATCCTTAATCTTATCATCCCTTGAGCACTACTAAATCTTTGAGCAGAACATGGTTCCTGTTCCAAGTTCACTGGATCAACTGTTTTACCACAAACCTCTTCAACTTTAACCTTCACCTCCAGGAGATCCAACCCCTCTAAGAGATCCATCCAAGACAAAGGAGTTACCACTAAAAGAACCTATGAAGGAACTCATTCCTTACATAGAAGAAGGAGGGTCAGATCCCATATGTTAAAAATGAAGTCTTTGGTCACCCTAGAGGGTGTACTATCTCAAGAAGAACTCATGGCTCAACTCAAGGAGATGAAAAGGTTGGCTGATCTCAAGGATGAGAAAGAAGAGTCTGAGAAAGCTCTGATGAAATTAATACCCCAGCAACAGTCAAGGCTCAGACACAGAAGTTGGCTGAATATGAGGAGAAAAGGGCAAATATGCTTGATGAATACAACAAGTGTATCTATGAGAGGGGTTTATTGTTGGCTTCCTCATATGATGCTACTTTCAGGTAAACTCTTCTCATGAGGCTACCATGAGAATCACCAGAAATCATGATTCATTAAATGTCATGGTTTACGAGAAATTCAGACTGAAGACTCTGAGGTTCAGTAAATGGCTCAAAGTCTAAGCTCTGGCTTCCAAGACCTCAAGCAAGTCAAATGATATGATTCTTCAAAGCCTCATAGCTAAATTCAACTGGGTCATTACTCAGGCAAAGAAGCTAGGATTTCATGACCTCCTGAACTTGCACATTTTGGAAAACCTGTTGAAGATAAGAAAAGAAAAAGAACCGTTTTGATCCTACAGGAAGTGTTTGTGAAGGAAAATATAGTGGTTGATGGGATGCACAGAAACCTCATTCTTCCCCCAGGTGTTGTTGGATCAAGAGGTCAGGTCATCAAAGAACCTAAAAATTCAGGGATCTGTTTTCTTCTTCTACAATGGAAATTTTGACTTAGTATTTCAGAGAGAAGAAGAAATCCATCTAGCCACTACTGCTCAACTCATCAGACAATAGAGTTCCATTCAGAGGGGTACTCCATAGGCATAAGAAATGATCAAGAAGCTAGAGTTGACAATAGAAGCTAGGGATGATGTTATTCAGGCTAGAAAAATTATACAAGATAACTTAGATGGCTTGGTAAGACATGTAATGAATTAATGAAGTTTTTTTTTTTTATCCTTGTTTAGAGTATGTGTGAAGAGACGCTATGTCTCACTTACCTTAATTTTTACTTAGCATAATTTATATTCAAATAGGGGGAGATTGTTGCGCCAATTTAGAGCCCAATGATCTTTGCCTAGATTTAAATAGAAATTAGGCTAAGTAGTAAAGAACCTCTGAGTACTGGACTCAGAGGTAATGAAAGGACTCTCTGAGTGCAAAGCCTTAGAGAGCAACATCAGACGTATTCAAGTCAAAGACATCGTTAAGGAAATCAAAGATTACTTGAAGACATACTCGTCAGCTGGGATGGATATCAGCTGGTATATAGAAGGAATACATTGAGGTTCTAAGGAGCGTAGAGGGTGGCAAATACACTGACTATCCTATTGCTTTTGAAGAAGAACAAGTTGAGCTTAAGTTGTTCTCTGAAGTTTAGGCGGGAAACTCTAATAACTTGTCATGGCGGGACAAAAAGGTATTTGAGTTAAAGCCTGTACCAAGTACGAAGTTGGTAAAAGTAGTGAACAGTTGGCATAACTGTTCACTAAAGTATGGGCGGTTACGGTTAGTTTTCAGAATGAGATGTGCATTAAATTAAAAAAAACTGTCATCCTCCTCGAGATATAGACAAGTTGAAACACCTCACTAAGTTGCAACCTCGTATTAGTATAAATAGAGAATGTTGTAAGGAGTAAATGTTATCGCTTTAATTATTGTTATTATTGCATTTACTCCTTTCGAACTTACCAGAGGTAAGCTATCTCAATCAGCTGTCCAGATAAGTTCGCTTGTAAACTTGATTCATTAATCAAGTTTACTTGTTCAAAGGTAATCATCACATTGTCATTAACTTTATTTGTTGCGATCATGAACAATGTATATATTTGATTCTTATCAACGAAGCATTACACGATTGAAAAGTTATTACTTGTGTAATTTAGTATTTGATAAGTGTTATATTCCATATAGACATTGAATTAGGACTTTTCTGCAATGCATAGAGAATGGAAAGGGCATGCTAAGTTACTAACACATCCATCCACACCTAACGTGATCTAGTCGAGACAAATCCATAAGACGCTTACACATATAATTTAAATGATATAAATATCATAACTCAATCATCCATACTCCTAGATCCTTTGACGCCCTCCAAACAGTACTACTCGCACTTGGAAAGAAGATTCTTTTGCTATATAAATTAATTTATGTAGGATATGATCTACATAAATTGGCCCAGCTATGACCTGGATCTGCTAGTTATATAAAGCTATCAAAATCAGCCTCAACAACCCTAATGTCCAACTTTTAATGTTTTGGACCCTCCTAGTGTTCGGATCCCCAAATTCTTTCTTTCAAAAACCCATTCAGATGCATTCATTTGAATTTTGGAAAAGATAATTGCATTTGTATCTTTAGGATAATAAACCAGGATATTCATATATAGTAAGTAGCTTAATTGCTTGACAACATTATTTACTACTTTCATAAGCACATAAAAGGAAGTTAAATGATAAATTTCACAATTAGCCTCGAGTAACAATCATCAATAACTAATGGCCAACCAATCATATCGATAATATGTAAATCACAATAAAAATTTAAGCCATGGGTTAGTTTCTGCAGTAGCTTTTACATGGTCTTGCATAAGTGCATATGCATGCTAAGTTAAGCAAATGTTAATGCCTTTGTGCTACTTTGGACATAATTGCAATTAGTTCTCTCTAGGAACCTTATATATAGCTAGTTGTGCAATAAATCCAAAAGCATTTGTTAGCCTCACTATTTTAGTGAAGCTGGCGTCTTACACGTGAATTGGACTAGCTATAGACCAACTGCTACACGCGGGGACTATTATTGTAAACAAGGTATAGATAGCTTTGTCTTAGGCTATAAATACCCCGCATGGCACTCTATGAGGGGTTGGTTGAATCATTATGTAACTTTCTTTCTCTTTCTAAAAACACATAGTTCATTCATCCCCCTCTCTACTTTCTCTCACTAAACATGTCTCATCTTATGTTCTTTGATCAACCAAGACCCCCGAATAAGGTGTTTTAGATCACGCTACAAGTGGTATCAAAGCAAACCGGGGGTGTTTTGTATTGTGTGTTGTGTTCGTGGGCTGTTTCAGCTTATTTTCTGCTTATTTTGGCTTATTTTCGTGGGCTCATTCTGAAAAGGCCACGAATTCTTTTTTCAGTGTTGTTGCTCAAATCTGTGTAATAACAGTTTTTTTCTCTATTTTTTATGAGTTGTTTTGGTCCTTTCTTGTTTTCCTAAACTCATTAAAAAACCAGATCTGGTCTGGTCATTTTTCCAACTTATTTCGTCCTTTTTTTATGTTCATCTCTTTCAGACTCTTGGTTCATTTGGTGGCTTTTTTTATAAAGTTTTTGTAGCTTATTTGTAGTCATTTTCGTGGCTTATCCTTGTGGTCAACTAGCTTATTTGTAAAGCTTATTCAAGCTTATTTTGGTTGGCTTGTTTCATCTTGTGGTCCATACCGGTTGAGACAAGAAAGAGACATAGATCCAAGATTTTTGCAATAAGGATGTTGTGATTTTTGTTGGTTTCTCAAGCTTTCATTTTTTTGGCTTATTTTATGCTTAACAGCTTATTTTCAAGCTTATTCGAATCTTATTCTTGTTGTAAATTAGCTTATTTTTTAGCTTCATATCTAGTGGTCCAACGGTTTGAAAAACAAAGAGACAAGATCCATTTTCTTAGCAACAAGGACGTTATATTTTTTTGTTGGTTTCTGAAGAAGACAAAAGCAAAGACGATAGTACAACTTAGTTGTAACCGATCTACTCATAATCAGTTGTAATCGATCTACTCATAATTAGTTGTAACCGATCTACTCAGAAGTAGTGGTAACCGATCTACTGAACCAATCTAACAACTTAAGTAGGAACCGATCTATCAAAAACTACAGTTGGAACCGATCTATCACAAACCCAAACCGAGTCAACTCGGTATTTACCGAGTTGACCGGGTCGACTCAAATGAGTCTGCCAATTGAGTCAGAACCGAGTCAAATGAAAAAGTGATTAAGAAATGTAAGACAAACTAGAAAACATAAACAACAATAAGCCACAACCTACAACATCATCAGCCACAACAATTATCAATATCCAACAAATCCACAAACTAACCTAAACTCATCGTCACATCCACAACAATACTCCAACTTCATCTCCATCAATCACGACTCGAACTCAATTCAAATCAAACAATGATCTCAGATTTGTGTTTATTTGTCATCAAAATTTCTTTTTCAACTAAACACAATTTCATCATCGATCTTTCAAGGTTATATACCTTTCCTTAATATTCGAATATATAAAGATTAAACTGTAACAAGAATGTTATGTTCATCTTTGATTCGAATTAATTACCTCAAAAGCAATTAAACCTACCTAAGATCTTTATTTCAAGACCTTGAAGACCATTTTTGTTCGAGCTTTAAGGAAAATATAGAGAAAGATGTCCACTAATGGTATTCGATTCATTTGCAGAATGAATAAGGGATGGTTCGTTTGTGCCATTGAGGGATAAAGAAAGAGTAGTTGTATGGTTGTAGGGGTTTGAGATGGGAGGTTGTTTTGTTTCTGCGTATGATTTGATAAGAGGAGATGGGGGCGGTTGTAAGTTTAGGGTTATCTATGTGAGAGTGTTTAGGGAATTTATGCCCTAATAATGTGGGACGTGTATAAATTGGTGATAGGCTTGGTCTTTATTAACAACTTGGGTCGGGTATAATTTATTGTTAGGCTGACATGGTTATAACACCTCAAATAGGCCGGTTGTAGGCTAATGGATGGGAGATGGGCTGCTAAATCACTATATTGTATTAGGCTGGCAGGTTTGTTTGTTTTTGATGGGCTGCGCATCAATAAAAATGTAGGCCGAGCATAAATTGATGGTGGGCCGATTTTTATTGAATAAAATGTGGGCTAAGTATATAGGGCTGTTAAGTATGACCAAGTTAATGGATTAAGCCGAGTTTTAAAACAATATTATGAAGGGTAATGTAAAAGTGACCGGGTTTTAGTACTTGGACAGGCAGTGCTTATGTTTCATTTTTTGAGCCCGATATCCGTTAACGATCATCACAACAAAATTCACGAACAACAACACAACAAACACAATACATTACACTAAAAATGATCCTTATCAAAATTCACCTTCACTCTAAATGGCTAGTATTAAATTTTAATGACTACGGAATTTTGGTCCGATGTTACTTATTTGGGATTGAAGTAGTATCTCATGAGGAGTGTACTTATTTCGTCTTTGGTTCTTTCTTTCTCCACAACGAAGATGACTTGTTCGGGTATATACGGTTTGTGATGAAGACTTGAATATCTAGTTGCTTTTGTGATTCTTTTTCTCTATACCCATAAAGTAACTATCACTTTAAGGAGTTACATTGTAGTACTTAGTGTCTCACGTAGTTGAGGATATGTCAGGAGGTTCAAGTACTTATTATCCTTTGGGATTAGGGTATAGGGTACACCGTTCTTCATCACACGGATAGTACAAGATTAAGGCACAAGTATGAGATTTTGCTTCATTCTTGGGTTCGTTTCATCGGGTTGTCTCCATCAGTGGTGATCAGTATTAGCCTACAGAATAGATAAGAGGATTTAGATCGGGTTGATCAAGAGAGATTTGTAAAGAGAGTACCGACATCTTCTCACAGAGTATTGGTTATGCAATCACGGGCTATGAAGCTAAGTAAGCAGTTCCAGTTGACATATGATGTACATATGTGTAGGATGATTCCTCAATTAGTCATCATCCTGGAGGGAGAAATGTGTACATTCGGTACTTAGTTGATTTTTTATGTTACCGTTTTGATGTTACACTTTCGACTACGTAGCGGGATAAATTGATTTCACTCGTGACTTAGTTGACTTTGGTGAAACAATTTAAATGGGTACATCCGGGACTTAGTTGACTTTGATGTTACCATTTTGACTACATAGATGGATAAATTGCGTACACTCGGGACTTAATTGACTTTGGTTTGTAGCCAATTCAATTTGCACTTTCTGGAGGGAGTAAGGTGCTAAATATTTCCGGGTCTTAATTGATTTTGGTTATACGGTTTCGACTTTGGTAAAGGGATAAAGTGTGTACTTCAGGACTGGAATGCTTCCTAAGTGAGTCGATGTTGAAGTCATTCCTTCCCTATAGATTTTCCAACATGAGAAAGGTCTTTGAGCCCTCTTAGTGGTAGGAGGTTGTATGATCAAAAAGACGAGTGCACTAATTCTAATCTATCTCAGGGATGTCTATTTGGGAGGTAGCTGATGAAAAAAGCCTACTAGTTGAGAGGGAGTAAAAACTCAACTAGATACTGTACAAGAAGTTCAGAGCATAATTCACATCAAAGCCGAAGTATTCATATGAGATCATTTCAAGGATGACAAATGAGAAGCAGATTCAGAAAACTTCGTCATGACCAGAAGTGTAAAAAAATGAAGCTTTTTCAAGACATGCAGCTACTTAAGAAACTTCGAGATGACCAGAAGCGTATGAAGAAAGATTTTGAAAACATGTCAGGAAGTTATGAGCATAAATCCAATCAAGACCAAGATCATTCGGTTAGATAAAAACTTCTTAGACATCTCACAGTTTTACATATGATTACAGTGTGTTCGTCTACAAGCTGAAGAACTAAAGGTGGAGCATTCAAGTAGATCAAGGTCATTGAGGACAATCTCAAGGAATGCTAGACTTCATTCTTATGATTTTACTTTATTTTTGCTTGTAGGAAATATTGTAACCAATTCACGTGTGACACCATCTTAGAGGGAGATTATTAGCCTTACGATTTTAGTAAAACTGGCGTCTTACACGTGAATTGGACTAGCTATAGACCAACTGCTACACGCAGGGACTATTATTGTAAACAAGGTATAGATAGCTTTGTGTTAGGCTATAAATACCCCTTATGACTCTCCATGAGGGGTTGGTTGAATCATTGTGTAACTTTCTTTCTCTTTCTAAAAACACATAGTTCATTTATCTCTCTCTACTTTCTCTCACTAAACATAATGTCTCATCTTATGTTCTTTGATCAACCAAGACCCCCGAATAAGGTGTTTTATATCACGCTACAACATTACTTCAGTTTCTTTATTATCTTTAATGGCGTATTAACTTATGAATGCATGAAAAATATATCTTAACCAATAGGCATACCACCTTATATTGAAACAGGTAAACATAAAACTAAAATAAGCAAAACGGTCTAAGACACCTAATTTAAATCAACATCTTAGGGTTGAGGGTGCGGGTAAAAGTTTTCCTTCGCCACATCAGCTCCACATCATCAAAAAAACACTCCTCATATTTTTTCTCTTAACTTTCCCTTGACCATTGCAGCACTTTCCGTCTCATCTATTAATTTTTTTTCTACTTTTTATCATTTAAAAATATACAAAAAACAAAATACCCACTCACAACACAATAAAAAAACAATTTCTTACTCTTTCCACTCACATCAACAACCAATCATGTTAACTCTCTTTCTTCTTTTCTCTTTATTTTGGTGCGGGAGTTAAGTCCCGATTGAAATTAGTTTTTGTTTTTCCCGAATACATAGGTATGATGTCCCCGCAGGAAAATCAATAAATACATAGTCTTGTGTCTTTCCCGCTGTCCCACACCTCCCACCCTTATAAATCTTTATTAAATTATGAGTTATAATCGAAACCTCAACACCAACAGCGAATCAAATCAAAGTAAAATCTAATCGTAATAATGTAAGATACCGGCCTAACCAACAACAATGGTCCATTCATAATTCATATATAGAATAATTAAGCAACTGTCATACCTACAAATAAGAAAAAGAAAACCTGGAGATTTGTTGACTTTTATTGAATGAGCAACTGCAGATAGATAGCTGTGATGAATTCGATGGACTAAAAACCTGGCGAGTATATATAAGCATTAGAAATATACTTTTGGTGCCTTACACGTTTTGACCCGTTACCTTATAATCTATTCTTGTACCTATTTATATAGTTAGTTCTTGTACCTATTTATATAGTTAAAACAAAACCCAAATCGACCCAATCATACGTAAATGGGTTAAAATTCCCACCGCTGCTTGATATGCCAACAAAAAAGAACACATAATTATAGTTTTGATAGCAAATAACATGGGTTTTAGTTGTACAATAGCAACGTACTTTCTCTAATGTTTCGTTTTGGTACGTGAACTTTTTTTTGTTCTGCTTAATGTAATGAACTTTCAAGTTTTGTGTTAATTTGCACTATCAAACTTGTTTTACCGGAATCAGCTATATTTTTGTTCCACTTAATGACTGTTTGCAATGTTAGGCTTTTTAGCCAACGAACGTTTGCAACGTTAGTCCTTTATACTAAGGATTGTTTATTTTTTTCTAATTATTTTTAAATTCATACACGTTTTTATACAAATATTTTTATACACACATTTTTATACACGTTTTTATACACATATTTTTAAACATATAGTTTTATACACATATTTTTATACACATGATTATACACATGTTTTTATACACATATTTTTATACACGCATTTTTACACACACATTTTATACACGTTTTTATACACACATTTTTATACACGTTTTTATACACACATTTTTATACACGTTTTTATACACACAATTTTATACATACATTTTTATACACGCATTTTTATACACATATTTTTATACACGTTTATATGCACATTTTATACATATTTTTATATACATGTTTTTATACACATTTTTATACACACGTTTTATACACATGTTTTTATACACACGTTTTTATACACATTTTTATAGACGTTTTATACACGTATTTTTAAACACATATTTTTATACATACTTTTATACATAGATTTTTATACACATTTTTATATACGTTTTTATACACATATTTTTATACACGTTTTTATACACACATTTTTATACACGTTTTTATAAACACATTTTTATACACGTTTTTATACACACATTTTTATACACACGTTTTTATACACACATTTTATATGTGTAAAATGTGTGCATAAAATCGTGTACACAAATGTGTATAAAAATGTGTATAAAAACGTGAGTATAAAAACGTGAGTATAAAAATGTGTGTATAAAATAGTTCACACGTCAAAACGGAACATTAGAAAAAGTATTAAACATGCCACGCAGGCTTTTTTCCGGTTTTATAACTTTTTTCCCAGTTGTCAGTCAAGGTTTATGCAAATTAACACAAAACTTGAAAGTTCGTTACATTAAGTGGAACAAAAAAAAGTTCACGTACCAAAACGGAACATTTAAGAAAGTACGTTGCTATTGTACGACTAAAACCCAAATAACATTTATATATTTGAATATTTTAAGGGCGTGTGAGTAAAAAAAACAACACGGGGTGCATCAATATTCATTAACAATCATAAATTGTACCTTAAAATCAAATCATACAACGAAATACCTAGCATTTTATGCAAACCAAAATGGACATAGACGTATTTGGATACTTTACGCTCCAAACAAATATTAAGGGGCCGTTTGGTTTGTTGTTAAGAATCACAATGGGTATCGGATTTGGTATGGGGTAGAATGATAATGGACATGAAAAAGTGTATGATTGCGATTGTTTATGTTTGGATGACAAAATATGGTATGAAAAAAGTCTATAAATATTTAAATTTTGTAGTGGAAAAGAGATGGGCCCACAGAATGGATTTCATAGACACCAAATTGGTGGGTAATGAGTCTATGGCTATGATATACCCATTTCATTCCTGGGCCCACTAAACAAACATCTTTAATCACTATGAAACCCATAACCCCATTCTCATATACCCATACCAAACGCACCCTAAGAACAGGGGACATATACCAGCTTCACATTATGTGGCATTCAGATTCCAAAATCACACATGAAAAACGCACTGAAATAAACTTTATAAGATTCAAACGTATTGACAAAAGAAACTTAAAATGACATTAAGTCGCGTACTTTCCCAATCACATGTCAACATTTTTCCCAATATTGCATCCCACTTTGTATCTCGTTTGGTGAAACTACAACCTGAGAGAAAAGAATGCAACCTATTTAATCAACCTAAATCATAAACTATCGGACTAAAACATAAAAATTAGTGTTAATGTTATTAGCAAGCTAGTTTCTAGTAACCTCCTAGTAGTTTCCTTTTGGGCTTAGTGATTAAGTATTGTTGCTTAATACTTAAGTCTTGTAGCTTAATATTTAAGTTATGTAACTTCATGATTAAGTCATGAAGCTTCCTTAGTAAGCAATATAGTTGTGTTTATAGTTGTGGTTAGGGTGTCATGTTTGAGTCGGTTGATTGAGCCCCTCACCTCTTTAATAGAGGTGGGGAGTGAAGGACTCAATATCATCCCATCTTTGTTCTTTCCTCCTTGAGCCGATTGGCGTTAATAAATATTAAGCGTTCGGCTGTTCTTTGTAGTATATTACTTTCTTTTTCATTTATATCCAAAGGTTTACTTTGGTGTTGTAGCTTCGCGAGCTTCCTTGAAGTGTTTTAGGTTCCGCGATATCGATCTTCAGGTTTGTTGGAAGGTGTAGATTCCAACAATTGGTATCAAGAGCTACGGGTTGTTTGTGGTCATTGAAGATCGTTGCTAGAACTAGGAGTATTGTAAAGAAATCTGTTTTGGTTTTCTTGGAAGTTGCAGGTAAATTAAACGAAGAAGAAGAAGAAGTAACAGTGGCGGTTTTTTGTTGTGTTTTTCAAAAAGTGCACGTGACAAGGAGTACAGGAAGATATTTGTTTATAAAGGGGGTCAAGATAAGTGGTCTACCTTTTTTGACTTTATATTTATCTTAAGTTTCTGTTTAGGGTTAAAGTCATTAATTACCAACGTACTTTCAAAATTTTTCACATCTTACCAAGATGGTGGTTTTAATATCATTCTTACCTTCCTAACTTGTTTGTACCGGTAAATATTACACATGTAATTATCATAATTTCCACGTCATTTTTTTTCCACGTGGCGTTGACTATCGTTGACTTTCCCACCTCACCCATCTTCATCTTCCTCCTCCATTATATATCTCACCTGCATATATATCTCACCTACATTTTTCTGAACACTAAAACAACAAAAATCAACCTACAAGAGACGAATTCAAGGGGTGTTCTAACTGATTTATCTCTCGATCTCAGTTTGGATTAAAGAAACCGAAGACATTCATTTTTCTTATTTTACTCAACTCTCGTTCTTATCTTTGTCAACCACCCAATACTCGCTTTTAATCGACTTCCAACGTGTCTCCCTATAATTAGATAATTTCTCACCGTAAAAAAACTCCCATTCAACCAACGTCAGCAAACACTTTTAAAAAGAACCAAACTTCCTATATTCGGTGGACACAAACCTAGATTCCCACAAACCAAAATGCAAAAACACAAACATTGTGTCTGTATTTTTTAAGAAGAAATGGGATCATGGAATTCAACAGAGATGGAGGTTTTGTCGAATATATTTGGATGGGTTGCTTTTTGTTCTTGGTCTATTAGTTTCTACCTACGAGTCATATGATATGACTAATTGATTTGCTAATGGTGATATGGTATAGATCTAGATTTGAATTAATATGTTCATTTTGGAGACATTGCTTTATCTGAGATGGGAGTCGCTCTCTTTGGATGTTGATGTCTTGTCTATCTAGCCTTCAATTCACGGGAGTTGATAAAGAGGTACAGATGCAAAGGATGATTGGTGATGGGATATTTTGTAAGGGAAGTCGGATCATCGGGGTTAATAAAGGACGTGGTAGTTCGAGATCGAAGTCAAAGGTAAATGGAAACTTATAAAACTGAAGTGTTACATATGCTATTCTGAGGATCACCTTAAGAAAGACTGTCCAAAATGGAACAAGAAGAAATCAACTGGCTTTGTCAAGAAGAATGCGGGACAGGGTTCTAGCATGCATTCTGAGGGTTATGACAATGGTGACTTGTTGATGGCGGTGAGTGAGGAAAGGTTCTTAGAGTGGATCATGGACTCTGGTGGTTCCTATCACATGACGCCTAGGAGGGACTTCTTGTTTGATTTTAAGGAGTTCAATGGTGGTACGGTTTTGCTCAGGTGAATAGAAGCATGTGCCAATCCATGGGGGAAGGGAAGGTGAGAGTACAATATGAAAGATGGTTCAAGTTTGGTACTTAAGAATGTGGTTACATTCCCGGTTTTAGAGAATTTGATATCTTTGGGCACTCTGGATCGAGAGGGCCATACCGTAAAGATGCAGAATGGAAGAGTAAAGGTGATCAAGGGTTCCTTGATGGTATTATCAGGAACTATAAAGGAAAATTGTGTGTACTCCTTGGATGGCTGGGCTGAATCTGGTGAAGCTAGTGTCGGTATACAAGAAAAGGAGAGTCTTGCACAGGTGTGGCATAAACGCCTGGGTCACATTAGTGAAGCAGGCTTGCATGAACTGGAAAGGAGAAATATGCTGGGGGAAGAAAGGTCTAGGTAAGCTTGAATTCTGTGAAAATTATGTTTTGGGAAAATCAACCAGGGTTAGTTTTGGTCGAGGTTAACACAAAACAGAAGGAGTTGTTAGACTATCGTCCAGCGGTATCTATGGGGGTCCTATCTCGGGTGGATTTAATGAGTGGTCTGTCGGGTAATTCTTATCGATTGTTGATGATTATTCGAGGAGGGTTTGGGTTCAATCTTAGACACAAGAATGAGGCGTTCAGCAAGTTCAAGGAGTGGAAGCAGTTGGTGGAAAACCAGGTACCATAGTAGAAAACTAATGAAACTCACGACGAACAGATAACAGTTAGAGTTTTGTTAATCTTGGAATTTATAACTTGTGCAAGGGAGAAAGGAACTGGTAGCAAGAACTTTGGAAACTAGTTGCAGGAACTCCGCTAACAGACATTGGTTAGCGGGAAAGAATGAATAGGACGCTCTTGAAAAGTAAGGGTTTTTACTGATTCAGTCTGGTTTTGCCAGGATTACGTTCTGGCAGAAGCAACCGGGACCGGCAACATATTCTGATCAATGGTATCCACTCCTACCAAGCATGGAAAGAAAGACAACCTTTGGATTTATGGTTAGGACATCCGGCGAATTACGAGATGTTAAGGATATTTGGTTGCGTTGCTTATTCACACGTGAATCAGGGGAAGCTCAAGCCTAGAGCTATTAAATGCATATTCTTATGGTATCCTGATGGTGTGAAGGGATACAGATTATGGAGGTTAGATGATGTCAAACCAAAGATAATCATAAGCAGGGATGTGGTGTTTAATGAGAGCCTTATGTATAAGGATACTCTCAAGGGTGTTGGTGCTGCAGATTCTAGGAAGGAAGTTGAGTTTGAGGTGGAACTTCAAGGCAGTAGGGTCGAACCAACTATGGATCCTCATACTAGGGGAAATTCAGGGAATGAAGATGAGGAACAAGATGAAGGGCCTCAACAACAGAATCTAGACAACTATGTTCTGGTGCGTGATAGAGCAAAGAGAACAATTACTATACCTGCAAGGTATAGGGATGAAGGTAATGTATCATTGTCTAGACCATTAGGGTCTAGGGTAGAAGATGATATAGCGCCTTATGCGTTTTATATTGCTGAGGAAAAAGATACACATGAACCTATCACATTCTAAGAGGCGATTAATATATCTGAAAATGATGAATAGGTTCGTGTTACGAAGGAAGAGATGAGTTCTTTAAAGAAGAATCATACTTGGGAGCTGGTCGATCAACCACCTGGTCAGAAGTTGATAAGCTACAAGTGGTTGTATAAGATTAAAGAAGGGACTGAAGGCATTCAGAAACCAAGGTATAAAGCAAGGCTGGTAGCTCGGGGGTTTACATAACGAGCAGGGATTGACTACAATGAGGTATTTTCACCTGTGGTTCGATATACATCTATCAGGGTAATTCTCTCATTAACTGCTTGTGAAGATTACGAGTTGGAACAACTTGATGTGAAAATGGCTTTTTTGCATGGTAATCTTGAAGAAACTATTTATATAAGGCAGTCACCTGGTTTTGAAGAAGGAATGGGTAACAAGGTATGTTTGTTAAAGAAGTCTCTTTATGGTCTTAAGCAGTCTCCAAGGCAGTGGTATAAAAGGTTTGATGTGTATATGGTCAGCAATGGGTTTAGTCACAATAGCTATGATAGTTGTGTTTACTTCAAGGAGTTTGCACCAGGTATGTACATATATCTAATGTTGTATGTAGATGATATGTTGATTGCTTATAAAAGCAAGTCTGAGATCAAATATACCAAGGGAATGCTGATAAAAGAGTTTGATATGAAGGAACTTGGTCCGGCTAGGAAGATACTTGGTATGGAGATTGTCAGGGATAGGGGTAGCCGAACCATAAAGGTGTCTCAGTCGGGATACGCGCAGAAAATTCTAAATAACTTCAGAGTGGATAATGGCAAGTCGGTCTCTATGCCATTGGGAGCACACTTCAAGGTGTCTTTGAAAGACTGTCTGTCGAGTGACTAGGATGTGGAAAGAATGAGTAAGGTCTCGTATGTGAATGTTGTAGGTAGTTTAATGTACTTGATGGTTTGCACTAGACCAGATATTTCATACGCTGTTAGCATTGTGAGCAGGTATTTAGAGAATCCATGTAAAAATCACTAGGAGGCAGTGAAGTGGATTTTGAAGTACTTAAAGGGCACTGCTAATGTAGGTCTAGTATATGGTAGAGATCAAGGGAAGTACGTGGATGTTGACGGTTTCGGGGATGCAAACTATGCAAAAGACCCTAACAAGGGTAGGTCGATAACCGGGTACGTATTTATGGTACATGGTTGTGTTGTGAGTTAGAATGCAACTCTGCAGCATGTTGTTGCATTATCTACTATAAAAGCGGAGTATATGGCGCTTACTAAAGCTGTTAAGGAAAGCATTTGGCTTAAAGGTCTACTAATCGAGCTGTGAGTAAACCTAAGGTCAGTGGTTGTGAATTGTGATAATCAAGGTGCAATTCATCTCTCTAGAAATGCAATGTTTCATGAGAGGACGAAGCATATCAACATGAGGTATCACTTCATCAGGGAGATCATAGAGTCTAAAGAGATTGAAGTGGTAAAGATAGGAACGGATGATAATGCAGCTGATGCTTTCACAAAGGTAGTTCCAGGGCCGAAGTTCAAGTATTGCATGGAGATACTTGGTGTCGGGAATAACTAGTCTTGCCACTAAGGTGGAAATTGTTAATGTTATTGGCAAGCTAGTTTCTAGTAACCTCCTAGTAGTTTCCTTTTGGGCTTGGTGATTAAGTATTGTTGCTTAATACTTAAGTCTTGTAGCTTAATATTTAAGTTATGTAACTTCATGATTAAGTCATGAAGCTTCCTTAGTAAGCAATACAACTGTGTTTACAACTGTGGTTAGGGTGTCATGTTTGAGTCGGTTGGTTGAGCCCCTCACCTCTATAAATAGAGGTGGGGGTGAAGGACTCAAAATCATCCCATCTAGCGGAGGGTTCTTCATCTTTGTCTTGATCATCACGTCCTCGCATTAGAGTCACAACGTCACCATATGAGATAGGAAGGAACTTAGTGAGAGATAGTGGAAGGAAGGATGTATTCTAGAGAGAGAAAGTAAGAAACATGTAATTCATAAGTGAAATGAGAATACAAAACTAACCAACACCCTCTCCAAGGCATGGAGAGGGTATTTATACTACAATATTGGCCGGCCATGGGCCTTGGGAGGCTTTCCATGGGCCTTTGGGCCATATTAGCTTATCATACTAGACATTGACTAACTATGGGCTTTGACTAGTTAATATTGGAAGTGACCGAGACTTTTCTTGATCCTAACAATCTCCCCCTAAGGGAGGTCACTCCAATTTACAAAAATTTAATCCTAGCATACTATGCTTTATCTTTAGTCTTCAGCTCGTAAACTTCATGTCTTTTATCTTGTGAATATGTTGTAGTGTCTTTTGACTTTAGGC
>BQNB010126421.1:0-19604 GCA_026074375.1 Tanacetum coccineum
TGAAGTTTTGATAAAAAGCTCGATTTTTGTTATTAATTTGTTTTATAATACAAAAGCCAAGTTATGTAAGACAAAAGCTATAAAAAAAATAGAATACAATAACTCACATTCATTCCATTTGGCATTCATAAGCTCAGTGATACAAAAGCCAAGTTACCATCATCCATAGTTTAGTTAATTGCCCACACAAGTGATACAAAATAAGTACGTATACAGTTAATACAACACAAAAAGTATTCAACAAGCATTGCATCTTCCTTTGTCAGTCCTGTATCAGGTGAGAGAGGCTTCTTATAATTGATATGCTTGATTCTTTCAGACTCTCTACTTATGACTGGTGCATGAGCTGGTGCAGGAATAGCTGGTGTAAGAACAGTTGGTGAAGGTTCATCAATTGGATCTTGTGATGCCACTGGTTATGTATTAGTCATTGGAATTTCATCAACACCTAATGGATCATCTGGTGTTCCATTATTTGGCCAAGCAGGAAATGTTATACCTTGCATATTCTGCATACAATCAAAAAAGAAGGCAAAACACAGTCAAATAGATGGCTAAAAATAGTCAAATAGAAGGGAAAAACTGTCAAATGTCAAATAGTTAAGATCACTTATTCTTACTTTTGTTTTTCCATGAACTGGATCCCATGAAACATCATAACCAATTGGCCTTATACCATGAGGTTATGCACTTGATTTTAATCCATCACCCCTTCCTCTTTGCCTAGCGGCTTTACCATTAACTGTCTTAAAGACTTGAGCTGGTGCAGACCATCCTTTACCCCTTCCACATCATCCTTTACCAATTGCAGACCCTTCTCCATCACTTGCACTCACTTCTCTATCACATGCATACCTTCATACAACAACTTCACTAGTTTTACCCCTCATCTATTCCTAACACCCCTCTAGTCTAGACACCTCCTTTAGCCCTTAAACCCCTAGCAGAACCACTTGTATTCACAGTTTGACCACCCCTAGCAGAACACTTGCATTCACAATCTTACCACCCCTACTAGAACCACTTGCATTTACAGTCTTACCATCCCTAGCGAAACCACCACCTCTTGTAGTTTTACTACCCCTAACATACTGACTACCACCATATTTTGTTGGACAACCCATCACATTATGTCCCTCTGTTTTTGCTTATTTAACAATGCATGATTACCCCTTTTCTTCCCAACATAGTTTTATTCCCATCATCCTTTTCACATGCATCTCTTTTATCTTATGAGGTGGTCTTCCAGGCATCTTATTAACTATTGGAGGCAATGGTTTTGTATACTCTGTGGATGGCCATCGATCTATGCCATTCATTCCCTTAATGTAAGTAGTATAAGTTGCAACAGACAAATGCTTACCATACCAATCAGAAATATATTATTCAGGATCCTTATTAAGAAAATATATTGCTGCACAACCATGTTCACATGGTATACCAGACAAGTGCCAAGCCCTACAACTGCAAGTGTTTAGCCTCTCATCTACTCTAAATACCTCATAACCATTTCTGACTTCAAACTTACTTTCACCACTTGGTATCACTTTCCAATTCCTATAGTGACATAATATCAATGATTTAGTGTTAATAATTGTATGAAAATACATGTGCAAATTGTTATAAGTGTATGAAAATACATGTGCAAATCCTTGATAATTTCAGACTTCTTTCTGCTGTTTGGAAAATTCCATCATTCCATTTCACATAACTTTAGTCTAAAACTATATACATTATGCTGATCTGAAATGATAGTAAGACCTTCACCAGCATCTATACCCAAGTCATCAATCAAACATTTCATAAACCAACTCTAATTTCCCTTGTTCTCAACACTGACAACTACCCATCTAACGGGATAGATTTGATTATTTCCATCCATTCCTACAGCTGACAACAATTCCCTGTTGCATATTGTTTTTAGAAAGCAACCATCCAAACCTATTAACCCTCTTACACCCTTGTAACCATCCTTTTTTCACACTACTAAAGCAAACATAGAATGTCTTGAAGTAGTTCTTTCCATCAGGCATGTGATCAACACCTAACTTACAAGAACTCCCGGATTAGAGTTTAAAATCTCTGAAGCATATGACCACAACATTTCATAGTGATCCTCTAAGCATGTCTGATATTGGTTTAAAGCTTTAATCTTTCCTCTTCTAGCTTGACTAAGACTGACTTTGCATTTGTATTTCTTCAAAATTAGATCCACGATTTCCCTTATCTTAATATTTGGATTAATCATGATCTTTTTGGCATAATTCCTAGCAATCCAATTACTTGTAATCAAAGTTCCATACTCATATGTCGTAGAACATGCATGTTCATCAATAAGTGTTTTATTTTGAAAAGATTTTTCCTTTGACATCCATGATGCCCATAATCTAAAAGGACATTTCCTTTCTCTTGAATCTATACTACATTTAGCATGCAGTTTCCTAGGGTTATTAACTTCATAATACAACCTATATCCATTTGCTAAAGAATAAAGGGCTAAAGCTATTTTCAATTGATTTGGACTTTCATACATTTCACCTATCACTGGTTTCATCAACTTCCACTTTAAGAAGGATCATGGATTGGGAACTGATCACCAACCATATCCTGATCTTTAATACTTTTGTCACTATCCTTATTAACATATTCCTCCCTATCCAATGCATTGTATATCCTAGTAAAAATGTTGCATCAAACATTTTAAAACGTTTCTGCCTAGTTTTAGGGGCTGCCTTTTGAGTCCTAATTTTAAATACTTCTTCCTCATCATCAGAAAAATGATCAACAGAGGCTGTATCACTATCATCTTCACTAAAACAATAATTAAGATCATCTTCTAGGTCACTATCACTACCATTTGACTCGTTTAACTTAAACATAGAACTTGACAAATAAATATGAAAAACACAATCATTTTTTACCACATTCTACACATTCCTTTAACTGAGAATCACCATTTAAACACCTTAAGCCATTATCCAAATCTTTACCAGGAGCAGATAAAACATCCTTTAAATTTCACCTAAAAATTCACTCCCTATAAATCTACCTAATGCAGCATAGTCCATAGAAGAAAGATCAACATTATCTACTTTTAAAAGGATTTCAAAGTCATAAGTAAGAGGGTTTCGTACAAAAGAACCACCACGATAGAAGTTTATCACAAACTTGGAAGATTGATATGATGATGCCATAGGTGACAAATATCAAACAACACAAATGTTAAATTAAAAGTTCCATAATTCTTACATAAAAACCCTAAATTTAAATCAAATCGAAAGCCTAATTTTTATAAACGAAGACAAAATTAATTTTACTTTATAATGTAAACTGGATTATTACCTCCTTGTGAAGATGGCAACTGGATTCAAACAACTTGAAAGAATTTGATAATTCATTGTTAATCGAAAGTGAGTGAGTGACGTGAAGTGTTGTGTGTGTGTATGTATGTGTGGATGCGATTATGATTAGATTGATAATATTAATTTACTTATTGGGATTATTAATGTATTAAAAAACATTTTTAGAATAAAAATATCAAAAGTCAGATTCCACGCTGGAAGGCAACCGGGAATCAACGCGAGTAAACGGTTACTAACAATTTGGTACAAAATTTAACATGTTAAGATAGTCCAATACGCTAAAGTTAAAATAAAGTTAGGTAACTTAGGCGAACAAAGTTGGAAAGTTGGGTAACCTATCTATCTAAAAACCCTTAAAGTACAGGCATGCGTTTCCTTTTTCTTATACTTTCAAAATCATATGTTCACACATAAAACATATAATTTCAATCATAAAACACATATAACATGATCAAATCATCCAAAAATGGCTTTATATACAACTTAATCTTTAAAAATCAGAGGCCCTTAAAAAAACGGAGGCCTCGTGACGTTGATCACCTTGCACATGCTCAAATCTGACCATTTGAATTAGATTGCTCTATTTTAACACGTGGCAAAATCGAGCCTTTCCAATTGAAAGTCAAAATTAAAAAATAATTGGTCAAACTTTGATGGTAGAGAGAAAAAACAACATAAAAATATAGGCATGTGTTACTGGGATATGCGTACACGGGTTTGAGAGCTAAATACGGTCAAATTATTATTAATAGGAATATAAACATCAAATGCAAGCACATGTTACTGGGATATGAAAATAAATATACGCAGTTGTACTTATAAAAACGACTCATATAATTCTTATTCAAAGTCTATATAAAGATATCTGGAAAAACAATTTAAAAAAACATTATATTTTAACTTTATCAACGGTCATTATGTGATATTAAACTCGCATATTGCCTACAACATGATATCAATAATTAAATTTAAACAACAATATCAACATCAACACTCATGTCAGTTAAATAAATTTAAATCTTTCATCTAACAAAAATCATTACAAAATATTAATCGATATTATTACATTAGGCAAAACTTTATGTAAAAACCAATACATAATTATTAGTTGTACTAATATCACAATTATAAAACATTAAACACAGTTAAATTCTTATATGTTCATATATCAAACTAAACCTTTAGAATAAATTTGATTCATGTGTAAACTCCGTGCATGCATGAAACTTATAACTAGTGTGGAAACTAGAAGTTGGGTTGAATAGTTTTTACCGTTTTAAAAAATTAAAACTTAGATTGTCTACTTATGTGAATTCAAGAGATATACATGAATATATATGATAGCAATGAAATAAATAAATAAGTAAATGCAATATGTAAATGAGTAGAGATAGGAAAGATAAAAAAAGACACGATGATTTATAGTGGTTCGGTTATGAAGCTCCTCTTCACCCTACTCCACTCCCCGAGTACCCAACTCGAGAGTTTTCTTCACTATGTCAATAAGCTTCCTATATGCGGAGAAAACCATAAACGTCGCTTAAACTTTTTTCGGCACTAAGCTAAATACCGAGTTCTAATTCGAGATAGAACCAATTTAACACACTATGTATTTTAAGGCCTAAAATACTAACCAATCATACACATAGGATTACACAAGACAAATAGATAATGGTGGATAAATATCACAAATGTGATGACACTACTAAACTAATAACACTTGAAGCTTGATATATTCTTTGTGTTCTTCACTAAAGAGTGGAATGATTGGATCACTTGTAATGGATTATAGAACAAGTATAATGATCAAAGAATGTATGAAAGAAAATAAATATGCAAAAGAAAAGTGGGGAAAGGGTTGTGCAAATGAGAACATTTGGTTCCTATTTATAGGCAAATTTTCGAATTCAAATTCTGCCAGGATTTGACAGCTCCACGGATCTACCATACCCGGGATTCGTCTTCCTTTTTTTTGGTAACCATGGTTTCCGACACATTGGGTGACTAGTAGCTGATTTTTTGTCATTTAGTGGTTAACTACGAATCTTTACAAATTATTATAGTTGTACTTAAAAATCTGATTTGATTCTTCTAGAAGAAAATATTTATTAACATTAAAATGAAAAGATTTCTAGTTTTAAAAAGATATGGAAAGATTATTTTCATTTATCGTTAATCCTATTTTGTCTTATTGATCAATAAAACTAGTTGATTATTAATCATGTGTTTATTTTAAATCATTTGATTAGTAGTGGTTTATGCAAATGATTAAATTACTATGCAAGACAAAATATTTTCTTTTATTATTAACTACGCTTTATAATTCCATATGCATAAGTGATTTGACGTCGACAAATAAACTTACGACTAAATAACTTGTTTACGTAAACTTTTACGTACTATGACATTATATTGGTTATTATCAAAACTTGAAGATAATTAAATATAAATATCGTTTTTAAGCGAATATTTGTATTAACAATCTCTTCCTTTTTAATGATGACAAAATATAAACTTATATTAATTAAAAGTGTACTAAAATAAATTTTTAGTAATTGAGTTTACATCTCTTCTCCCCCTTTTTGTTGAAGCAAAAAGTGTTGTGGAGACGCGGTTGCAAGACGTATTTAACGAATGCAATATAATGTGTGACGTTTGCAAAATAATAGGACGTATTGCAAGTGTTCCCCCTCGGTGTATGCCCCCTTGTTTTGGGCACCAAGGAATCGAGCTATGGAGGCGTGCTACGAAACAAAGTTAGTAGACGAGCAAATATATATATGACAACAACACACACATATATATAAGCATAAAACCACCATCATCACAACATAAATACAAAATAATGTTAATTCCATTATAAGGGAAGAAACATAAAAATGAGCATAATAATAAGCTAGAGATGACAACAACTAGAAAATTAAAAATAAGTTAGAAAAATAAATATAACTAAGACTTTAAATTTTGGGATAAAAGTTATTCCATATAATCCGAGGTGGTGGTGAAACAACAAAGTGTTTAATGTGAGAAGTATGGTGGGTTGGATGAAGATCCAAGGTGGTGTCTGTTAGCGTTAAAATATGTCGATTAATATGGAATTACATTAGTTCATAAAAGGCTTGACACGTAGGGACTAGAAATGACAAGTTTTATAAGATAGTTGTGTCAAGACCTATAAATACCCCTCCTATACTTCCATAGGAGGGTGAGGATTCATTTTGTAACATCTCATAAAGTGTGTGTGCTCTCCTCTCTCTCTCAAGAACACACACATCTTTCTATTTTTCTCTCATCTTAATAATATGGCTACTTATTTGTTTCATCCTTCCTGACCTCCAGATCATTGTTGATGGTTATGAATATTTAATGTTAACAATTGGTAGCAGGAGTGTTTTGTGTTTGTGGATTGCTTATTTGTAGGTTGTTCGTGGCTTATTTATAAGCAAAAGCCACGGTTTATTTTGGTTCATGCTTATTGTAACAAAAAGCTACAAACCTTCTTCTTTATTCATGTTTGTACTTATTTGTTATCATAATCCGGGGCTTATTTCGTGCCTACATAGCTTATTTGAAGAGCTTTTTCTGGGTTTGGTTTTGAATGGTGCGAAATATGTAAGTTGTTTGAAGCCTGTGAAATATGACTTAAAGCTTGCGAAATATGTTTGAATCGTACGATTTATGATTCATGCGAAATATGTTCTAACATATTCGTGCAAAATATTACAGGTGTAACATTTGTGCGAAATATGTCATAAACATGAAATAAAACTTTGTCAAAATTTTATTACATGTGCGAAATATGTTATGTAACAAAGGGTGCAAAATATGTTATGTAACAAACTATGCGAAATATGACAAGCATACCCGTGCGAAACATGTTGAACACCTATTCTGCGAAATATGACAACACTTTGTAAAATCCCGTAAAATAAGACTTTTATCTTACGGTTTTAATGTCTGATTCATACTAGCAACAATTGAACATCATAATTTATTTTGAATTTTCTTACTTAGGATTTCAAATTTCAAAAGCTTCACTTTTAGTTTCAAAATTTTTGTTCAAATATATCTTGAATAATCATTCATTATTAATAAAGTATATAAGTTACCCCCGTAATTCCTAACAACAGATGGACCAAATAAATCCATATGTAAAAGTTCTAAACATCTATTAGTAGAAACTATATTTTTAGCCTTATGGCTTGCATGAGCTTGTTTTCCTATTTTACAAGCATCAAAAAAATGTTTATCGTATTTTAAATTAGGTATATTTCTAACCAATTCTTTGAAAGACAAAGATTGGATTAAACACATGTTTCCGTGACCAAGTCTTCTATGCCACAAAGTAGAGTTATCATCTAGAGTGGCAAGACATAATTTGTCTTGAGACTTATTTCCTAATTTCATGACGTATAAGCCATTTTTCCTAATTCTATTTCCTATCACTTTATCGTCTTTGGTTATTTCACTACCATCTTCTGTAAATAAAACTCTACACTTATTGTCACGAATTTGACCGATGCTAAGTAAGTGAAAATCTAAGTTATCTACATGTTCTACGTTTGAGATAGTAAGAGAGTCGTTAGAGACCGTACATTTGCCAATGATTTTTCCTTTTAAGTTACTTCCAAAAACAACATTACCTCCATCGTATGCTTTGTAGGTTGGGAAGAGACTTTTGTTTCACGTCATGTGTTTGGAGCAACCGCTATCTTTAATCCATTCGTCCGGCTCCAAACCAATTCTCAAGCATACCTATTTAAGCAAATACAAACTCAAGCGTTTGGTCCCCAATATCTCATGGGTCCAAAAATGTTAGTGTTATACATCCCTTGCATTTGTTGCATTTAGTTGGGATATTAAAATGGGATACAATTTTCCATATGCATGTAACCTTGAGTTTGATTATTATTCCAATTCATGGGATAATGGTTTTGGTAAATAGGTCCACTAGAATTTCTTCTAGGTTGAGGCGTGTTGTATCTTGGTTGAGAAGAATTATTTCTTTTAGGTGGAGGCGTTTTAGGCCTAGACTCGGTTTTGAGAAATCTTAAACCATTCTTAAGTGATTATTTGAGAGGCGGTCTTTCGGAATTTTCAATGCTCTTATGTATTAGTTTCTTCCTAACAATGACAAAATCCGATCGAGAAGACGTACGTGGGTTTAAAACATTTTCTGCCACATTTTGGCTAGTCGACGGATTGACGGTTCCCGGTACAGTGGATCCGTCTGCCTTTACAGTAGATCCGTTGCCTACCAAACGACAGACGACCTAACAAAATTCACTTTCTTTGTTTCGCTTGTTAACGCCTCATTCTTATAAAATCCTAAACCTACTTTACTACTAGGTGACTTTTGAACATTAAGTATTTCATTTAGTGAATTATCACTTTGATCGAATGAGTTTCTTTAAATTTAGCGTTTTCTAAACGAAGTTGTTGACATGACTCACATTCAATGTCAACTTCTTTATTTCTTTCAAGTTTCTTAATTTTCTCATTCAACTCTAAAATTTCTTTTTCTAAAAGCTCTTTTTTAGTTTTCAAAATTTTATTTTTGTTGATGATTTTTAAGCTAATCTCACATAAATTATTATACTCAGCTTGCATACTATCATCATCTAAGGAAGAAACATTATCACTAAAATAAGAATAGTAAAGAGTTACCTCATTTGATGATTGAGCCATGAGACAAGTTTCATCATTTATTTTTTCCTCAGCCTCATTTTCGCTATCACTCCAAGAACCCATGACAAAGGCTTTTTGTTCCTTGTTCCGTGGAGGCTTTGGAAATTCGCTAATGAGATGATTTGGATCACCGCATCTAAAACTTTTCATATCACTCTTGCTTTTCTTATCATCCATTTGCCGGAACGATTTCTTCTCCTCTCGTGGTTGTCAAACAAAACTACCCTTTCTTCTAAAGAACTTTTTAAAGTTCCTTATGGCCATAGCATATTCTTCTTCATCACTTCTAGATGCCGAAGTTTCATCATCACTAGACTCTTTCTTAGCTTTTAAGGCAACGTACTTGACCCTTTCCTTTTTTCCTTTGTAAACTTTGAATCCTTTTCCATGATTACTTCATGTACTTTGAGATTGCCAATAAGTTCGTCTAGAGCTAGTGATGACAAATCTTTTAATTCTTCAATCACCGTGACCTTTGCTCTCCATTTTGGATGTAGAGCCCTAAGAAACTTCCTAACATAGTTCTTGCTAGAAAAACCTTCATCAAGTGCTTTAAGACTAGTAATAATAGTTTTAGTGTTAACCTTAAAGTATGTCGACTTATACAGAATTACATTAGTTTAATATAGTCGTGTCGGATAAGAACTAGAAACGTCATGTTAGCATAGTTAGGCGACACATAGGACTATATATACCCCCTCCATACTTCCATGGAGGGGTGAGGATTCATTTTGTAACTTTCTCAAAGGGGTGTGTGTATGTGTTTCTCTCCTCCTAACACACACACACATTCCCTTCTTCTCTCTTATCAATAATATGGCTATCTTTCACTTTTATCCTCCCCGACCTCTGGATCATGTTGATGGTATGAATCTTTACGGGTAACAATTAACATCAGAGGCCAGGAGCGTTTTGGGTTTGTTGTTTGCTTATTTGTGGTGTTGTCGTAGCTTATTTATAAGCAATAAGCCTACGGCTTGGTTTGGTTTTTGCCTTTTTGGTACAAAAGTTTGAAACTTTCTCTCTTCTACTATTTCTATCTTGTTGTTCCATGGTTTTAGTACCTTTTTCGACAACCAAACATATTATAAAAGCTTATTTGAAGCTTTTTTGGTGCGTGGCTTATTATAAAGGGGTGTTTGGTTTTCGGTTCTATGTCTTAAAGCAAGAGTCTTTTGATGAAAACGTCCCTTTGTATGCTTATTACCATCTATTTCGTGGCTTCTTTGTGGTTAAACAGATTGTTTTTGATCAAAAATTATGGGTTTGAGGATGAATACTGTGGAATATGTCATCCTTATGAAGATTGCGGAATACTTCATGAAGACTACAGAATATGTATTGCAGATTGCGGTTTATGCAGTGCGGTTTATGCACTGTTGTTTATGCATTGTGGTTTATGCAGCGTGGTTTATGCACTGTTGTTTATGCACTGCGGTTTATGCACTACGGTTTATGCACTACGGTTTATGCACTACGGTTTATGCACTGCGGTTTATGCGCTGCAGTTTATGTTATACAGGTGTTCTATTTTCTGTGATTTATGTCATTTTAGGAAACAAAATGTTGCCTAGTTTTTCTTATGATTGCGGAATAAGTTTTGCCTACGAAATAAGCAGTTGAAGAAAATCACCGAAATTCATTTTTGGTTAATCATTTTTGGTTCAAGGCAATTTTGATTCATATTACAAGACAATCAAAACAACACCAAAGCAAACACAACACTTAATGCTAAAACGATCATTAAAGATTCACTAAAATGTCAAAACGGCTATGGAATTTAGATTTTAATGTCAAGTGATCACGAAGTGTATTTGGTATCCCTTATTTGAGATTGAAGTGGGTTTTACGAACGCGTCTACTTATTTCATCATCGAGACTTCCTTCTACTTTCTACCCCTTTCCTTCAAACCCACTCTATCGATTGATGACTTGCTTGAACGTATACATCTTATGATTGAGACTTGGATTATCTAGTTACCAGCAGTCGGGCAATGGATGGTTGAATGACTAGATAAACTATCACTTAAAGGAGTTAATTTCTTGTGCTTAGTGAGTCACCGATAAGACAGATGTGGATAATTTCAAGAGTGGTGTGTAGTCCTCTTATACTTTTGATGACTGGGTGTATAGAGTACTTAAGATTTAAAGTCTTGCATGTTCTTCAATCACACTGTGCAAACTTAAGTAACAAATTTAGGAGATTTTACTTCAGTTTCAAGTTTGGTATATCGAGGTTACTTCACCATGTGGTCACAGCAATAGCCGACATAATACGAGGTTAGTAAGTTAGCCAGAGAGTCTAAATGTTGAGATGTAATCAGCTACTTATGAGGAGTATTTAAACGGTCTACATGATTCGATCATAATGATAGAAATTCACAGTCTAAGTAAAATCTTTCAAAGTTCTTCAATGTCATTCATAACTTTTCAAGATGTTTGCTTAAGACAAGAACTTCTCGAGTAAATGAGCGTACACGTCAATGATGCTTCTGAGAGTTTAAAACCATCATGGGGGAATACGTTGTACGTTGATGGTAGTTTTTGACTTGTAAATCTTTTTTTTATTTTATTTTCTTTGTATAGGTCAACTTCGCTAGAGGAGGGAAAGTAGTTTATGCTACTTTACTTAGTATGGTTTATGTAGAGTATTCTGCAAGAATGAGAAAAGTGTTGCTGATTTCTTGTATGTTCCCCTAACAGATATTCACCTAAACCAAATGTCATGATATAGTATTAATTCAGTATTAGTTGATGTGGTTGGCAGATTCTTCTACAAAATTCCACTGTGCACTTTAAATGTCAATGTTAGAATATCGTTCAAGCTACATCAAAGTTTCAGAATCTGCTCAAGATATGGATATTGGTTTGGAGGGAAGCTGAATCAAACAAAAAGGATTCTATAAAGAAAGCTTTTCAAGACATGCTGCATGATTTAGGGGGAAGTTAATCCAACTCATGCATACTATAATGGTTCCAGAACAAGTAAAGACACGGAAAGATCCAAGCTGGAGTACAAGTATCAAGACAGGAAGACACAAATGTCATCTTCAGCATTGGAAGCACTATGAAAGACTATATTTTGTTTGTATTTGTACTTGTTAGGAACATTGTAAGTAATTTCGTATGTCCACATATTGGGGGAAGATTGTTAGCCTTAAAATATATCGACTTATACGGAATTACATTATATAAGATAGTCGTGTCAGATAAGAACTAGAAACGTTATGTTAGCATAGTTAGGCGACACATAGGACTATATATATATGGAGGGGTGAGAATTCATTTTGTAACTTTCTCAAAGGTGTGTGTGTGTGTGTTTCTCTCCTCCTAACACACACACACACATCTCCCCTTTTTCTCTCTTATCAATAATATGGCTATCTTTTACTTTTATCCTCCTCGACCTTCGAATCGTGTTTATGGTATGAATCTTTACGGGTAACAGTTAGATCTAGCAAAACTGCTATCAATAGATTCTTCTTTAAGGATAGTAAATTTGTTCATATTGTTGAACAAAAAGATCAATTTATTATTCTTGACTTGGCTATTTCCTTGATGTGTGATTAACAACGATTGCCAAATATCTTTAGCCGTTTTACACATAAAAATTCTTTCATATTCCTTTTTAGGTAAAGCATTAAAAAGAACCATTTTAGCCTCATTATTTTTAGCAAGTTCTATTTTAAGATCATCATCTTGTCTTTCAAAAGGGACTACTTCAAAAGCTTTAGTAGTTACGTTTTTGACAATCGGTGGAAAATTACCATTTATGATAATATATACCAAAGATCTAAATTTTTTGACCTCACATAAGTTTCAAATATATATTTCCAATATATAAAACCGTCGCTTTCAAAAAGTGGTGGTTTTTGCATAGATTTCCCTTCTAGATATTTATCGAAATCCATAGATCGATTCAAGCTTTAATGTACAATATACATTAAAGATCTTGGGTGACCGTGGCTCCTGATACCAATTATGGAAACTAGAAGGGGTGTTGAATAGTTTTGATAAAACTTAGATTGTCTACTTATGTGAATTCAAGAGATATACATGAATGTATATGATAGCAATCCAAAAACTAAATAGGTAAATGCAATATGTAAATGAGTAGAGATAGGAAAGATCAAACCAAAGACACGATGATTTATAATGGTTTGGCTATGAAGCTCCTCTTCGCCCTACTCTACTCCCTGAGTACCCAACCCGAGAGTTTTCTTCACTATGTCAACAAGCTCCCTTTAGGTGAAGAAAACCATACATGTCGCTTACACTTTTTCCGGTACTAAGCTAAATACCGAGTTCTACTTCGAGATAAAACCAATCTAACACACTATGTATTTTAAGACCTAGAATACTAACTAATCATACACATTTGATTACACCAGACAAATAGATGATGGTGGATAAATATCACAAATGTGGTGATACTACTAAACTAATAACACTTGAAGCTTGATATCTTCTTTGTGTTCTTCACTAAAGAGTGGAATGATTGGATCACTTGTAATGGATTATAGAACAAGTATAATGATAAAAAAATGTGTGAAAGAAAATAAATATGCAAAAGAAAAGTGAGGAAAGGGTTGTGCAAATGAGAACATTTGGTTCCTATTTATAGGCAAATTTTCGAATTCAAATCTGCCAACATTTGCCAGCTCCACGGATCAACGGATCTACCATACCCGGGATCCGTCTTCTTTTATGGTGGATCCATTGGTGACTATTAGCTTATTTTTTGTCATTTAGTGGTTAACCACAAATCTTTACAAAATATTTTAATTGTACTTAAAAATCTGATTTATTAGATTCTTTTAGAAGAAAATATTTCTTAACATTAAAATGAAAATATTTTCTAGATTTAAAAAGATATGGAAAGATTATTTTCATTTATGGTTAATCCTATTTTGTCTTATTGAATTTTATAACTAGTTAATTCTTAATCATGTGTTTATTTGAAATCATTTGATTAGTAGTGGTTTATGCAAATGATTAAATTAGTTTGCAAGACAAAATATTTTCTTTGATAATTAACTACGCTTTATAATACCATATTCATACCTTAAGTGATTGGACGCCAGCAAGTAAACTTACGACTAAATAACTTATATACGTAAACTTTTACGTAGTATGACATTATATTTGTTATTATCAAAACTTGAAGATCATTAAATATAAATATCGTTTTTACGCGAATATTTGTATTAACAACTAGTACTTTATTGATAATTAGTTAAAAATCTTGTATGAGGTCTAGACACTAAAGGGAAGATCATTTATATACCAAAAGTTTAATAGTATACTTCCACCGTCCCAAATTAATAGTCTATGTTTCCTTTTTGGGATGTCACAATTTAATTGTCCACTACTATATATAGATAAGGAAGTTTAATCAAGTTTACTATATTATCATTGTTTGAAATTATTATTACAAACTTTAAAGAAGACTTTAATTAATTAACAAAGGGTAAAACTATCATTTTGCTAAAAAGTAAGAAAAAGAAAATTGTAATAAATACACTTTTATTAAACTGTGTGTTTTTTTGTCAAAGGACAATAATTTTGAGACGGAAGGAGTACTAATGTATAATTATAGCTACTCATTTATTATATTAAATAACAAACTAACTTTCACCCCATTTTTTTAAATAACAAACTAACTTTCACCCCATATTAAATAAACATAACTCTATATGATATGTTATGTGAATTTCAATACTAAGAAAAAACATAAAAAAAAACAAAATAATTCGTCAAAAGTATATGAAAGTGTTTGTCTACTGAAAGATAATAATATGCCCGTCAGGGCGATATAATTTTTTTGTCTAACGATTAACGATTCATGAGATCTTTAAATTATGAAAAGATGGGTATAATTGCAATTTAATCAATATATTAATTGATATCCATCGTTTTTCTCAAGAGAAAAATAAGTAGCTGACATTTGTCCCTTGATATGCATGAAACTTTTTATATGTAAATGATCTTTTCTACTAGACACAATTAAATTTAATTTAAATTTTTTATGTTAATATACATGCCTTATAATAATTTTAATGGTATTTAAATCTATTGATCATGCACGCACGAGTTATTAAACATGTGTTCGGAAATTAGTATTTTTTACATATATTATAGTGTAACTCCATGTTAAACATTATTTTTATATTCTTATTTGATATATGTGAAAATCTTAAAAAGTGAATACTATATAATTTTATATGTGTTGTTGATATATCTACAATTTTGTGTTTTTTAATATCGAAGTAATCCGTTTTTTCATTTTTATATTTATAATATTGTGAAAATACGAAGTTTGGATATTATAATTTATAATCTAACAATGACACTAATAATATTAATCAATAATATCATCAATAGTAAATGTTTTGTTCTAAAATATATTCATAAAGTCAGGAGGTATTTGGTAAATTTAAGGAAGCTTAGAATTTTACACTTAAGTTCATAAAACTTAATTTAATATTTGATTATGTTGTTCAATTTTAGGTTTGAATTTAAAGTTTACTAGCCAATGAGAATATATTGTCATTTAATAATAAGCGCCCCCATCCCTCCGCTCCACCCGCCCCCTTTGTTTTTTCTACAATTTAGACACTTGTATTTCATAGGTTTCTTATGAAACGGTTGTTAAAGAGTAACATAAGGTGGGAGCACTTTAGCAAAATAGCTGGCCCATAATGCTTGGGTCGGGTCAATACCCGTTGTACCCAATCCACGAAACTAATACACCAGGTGCTTATCTTTCGTCCCTCAAATCCCTTCCCTATCCATTGTCAATCCGATCCGTAAATCACCTATCCGGCGATAACAATTAAGCAATATTATATCACTCCTGTATTGATTTGTGAGAGTGCGAATAATAGATTCTACAGTAATTCGTTATTATATTTTGATAATGACACCTAATCTTTCTACTTAACTCTTGGTGTTGGTGCATAATAACCATGTGTATCCCATTAATTTTTTTTGTGGGTTAGAGGTTTAGATACTCTCAGGTTAGGTGTTGGTTGTAGTCACTTGGTTCATTCAAGAGAGAAGAAGAGGTCTATTATAGGTTTGACATTCTAGTTTTTTTGCATTGTTGTTGTGCATTGTTTTTTTGTACTATTTTTGGAATTGGGTTTGTGGGTTTTGGGATTACCTTTCTTTATATTGTTTGTTGTCACTCTCCTCAGTCTGAAGAAAAGAGGAAATCAATTTTAGGTTTGTTACTTTTTAGTTCTTTGAAATGTTTTGGATAATTAGATGTATACATATTGTGGTTTTTGGTCTCCTGGATTGTGTTGAATATGATTTAAGGCTTTTGGAATTTGGTTAATGGATTCTCTTATTTGAAATGAGGGCTATTTGGATTTCATTGTTAACATTGTTTTAGATAAGATTTAAGATTATTTGAATTTAGTTAATGTGGGTTGTTTAGGTAAATTAGGGTTGTATTAGTTTTGTTTATTTTGTTTATGCATATTGTTAGGGTAAACTGATTTGAATTTGGTTAATGTGGATTGTTTGGGGTTTTTGAATAAGTAGTATGCTTATTTGAATTTGCTTTATGTGTATTGTTTGGGTACATTGAAGCCATGTTATTTGATATTATGAGTAGTTGTCTGCGGAATGTGTTATGTGCTAGGTTTAGTTTTAAATGATGTTTTGCAGATTTTGTTTACACTTTTGGTGTATTAGAATTGCTTAGTTTTCTTTGAGTTTGTTTAAGAAATTTTAGGTCTCAAACTAGTTTCTAACTTTCTTCATGTTTGGTTTAGTGATTTGCGTCGTGGTAAGGTAAGTTGCTACACTTGCAGCTAGGGGTGTTATTTGGGTCTGGTTAGTCAGGTTTGGGTTAGTTCAGGTCAGGTAGAAGTCGGGTTAAGACTTAAAATTCCATACCCGAACCTGACCTTATTTGAATTCGGGTTACTCGGGTTTGGGTTAATTTGGGTCAGGTCAACCCGGGTCGGGTTAACTCGGGTCGGGTCAATTCGGGTTCGGGTCAGGGTCAGCCCGGATATGAGTAAAATATAAAAAACTTCCTTTTTTTACTCTTTGAAATAGAAAATATATAAAATTAATATTAAAAAATAAAAAAACTCTTTATTCGGGTCAATCGGGTCGACCCAAACCCAAGTTAGCCAAAATATTTTAACCTGATACCCGACCCTATTTAGTATTCGGGTTACTCGGGTTGACCCGAATAAATTTTGGACACAACTAATCCGACCCGAATATGCTTATTCGGGTTCAGGTCCGGGTCGGTTCGGCCTTTTTGACACCCCTACTTGTAGCCATTGGCGGGTATATCCTCTAAATAGACTTAATTTGAAAGTTACGGTTGTGGGTGGGTTGCGTGTTTGCTGTTTATTTGCTTAATGCACGTTGTGTCGGCTCACATTTTCCTTGGCGTTTTCTTTCTGTTGCAAAAATTCAGTAGTTACGGATGTTTGGCGGGGCAGGCTTGCTAATCTGGAAGCCATGGCGGACATATCATCAAAACGGACTGAATTTTAAGGTGTGGCAATTTTTTTCTAAGTTGGCAGCCATTGTATTGACTGTGGTGATTTTTTGGGTAGGCGTAGAGGATTGTATTGCTTTTGTGCTGCTGGAACATGATGGGTGAAAGCGGCATGTATCTTGGCGGGGCATCACAACCAGATTAGTGTTTGTAACCATGGCGGGTTCACAGACCCTTTTATCTAGTTACGCACGTGCAAATTTGAGCCAAACGTTTTCACATTGTGACAAAGTATCAACTTATTTTCTGTCTTATGAAGTTATTTTTGGTGATGAAGATACTATTTCTTTTGTGCGTTTATTATTTTGCAACTACGATAAGTTGTTAGATCGTGATGGGTGAAAGCGACCCATATCTTGGCGGGGCAGCACGACTTGATGTTTGCAGCCATGGCGGGTCGGATACCCTTTTATCATGTTACCCACTTAAAAATCTGAACCAATACAAGGACCCATACCCAAAAATCGTTCCCATATTTCCGTTGCCCTGTAAACTTTCCACATGTGTTCTTGATGATAAATCCGAACACATGAGTATGATTTTGTTAGATTTGACAATTGGTCGTATAGGATTATAGGCATAGTGAGGGGATAATTATGCTATGTTGGGTAATTAATTTAAATGTATGTCCTGTTTGTTAGGGGTGTTTGGGATTGTGTTTCTTAAATGTGCTTTTCAGTACTACTAGAGAGAAAACACTTACATTTACTTCTTAATATGGTTTGCTAAACATCGTTCTCTATATATATGCGTTTTGAAATATTATGACTGTTAAGCAGTATTTTTAAACTTAATGCATTAGATTTAGTAAACTGTAGCCGATTATTTGTGTAAAGTTACATGTATAAAGGTTAATAGTGCCTTTAACGGTGACTTAGAGTGGTTTTGATTTTAATAGTTGGTGTACATCACAACTAGGCAGAGTTTGCAATGTGAAGCAAGAAGCGTAAAGACGAAGTTCAGATGTATACTTGGATAGATTCTACACTTCGTGAGCTCACTGGTATGCTATTTAAGTTTGAACATTTATTTTTAACTTGAAACTTGAAGTGTGAACTGCTAACATTTATTTAAGTTTGCACAAGAAAGGCTAATGAATAATTAAGAAGAGTTAATTGTTTATAACTCAAAAAGTACAAGTATGATATCGTTCTGGAACAATACCTATTTACCTTTCATACATATATATAGCTGTATTCATTTAGTTTATCGAATAATAGCTATTTCCACGTGTATGCTTAGTAAATTGTTTGCAATTGTTTTTCTATATTATGGTTATAATTTTCCTAAAGTGTACCATTTCCTCATCATTCACAAAGTGAACCATTCCATTTTATATAACAGTAAGTATCTTTAAAAGCTCCTAGGTGTGTTTGGATTAACTTACTATACAAATTAAGAATAAGGTGTGTTGGATCAGATTATTACAGAAGTGTGTTTGGATCAGATCAAGCCACTAAATTAAACATGTGTGTTTGGATTAGATCATGTCACTAAAGTAAAGTCTATGATTATTATATTGTTGGTAAGCGTTTTTTTATACTTGGTAACTTATTTCCGCAACAAAAGAAAAAATAGCACCTGCATCGGTAAAAGGGGTATGGAAACGGGTTAGATGTCAAGTCAATTTTCATCTTAAGCAATCTACTTCTTTTCCAGATCAACCCGAAGGACAAAGCAGATTAGGATGGGTCATTAGCAGCTACGATTTTAATTAGTATACATGCCGTGATTTAGGAATTTGTACTCATTTCATACCATTAATATCAGTTTACTTGGTCAAATTAACATAATGATTTTTAAATACCAGGGATTGAAAAGCATGAACAAAGTAAGGATGAGCTGGTCGCGACGGATGGTGACGATGATACGATCGTCGAGCCAAGAGTGGGAAAAACTAGAGGCAAGACAAGGCGTAAGACAATAATTTAAGAATTCCATTTGAAGATCATGGTTTGTACTTACATTTTTGTTTTATGTCTGATGCGTACTTTTATTTAAATAATAAACCAAGTTTTACATTT
>BQNB010126422.1:4012-19604 GCA_026074375.1 Tanacetum coccineum
TTTGATAGGTCTTGTAGTTGATTAATGTCATCAACTAGGCTTTCTCTACTTGGAGATAGAGGTGGTGTATGTTAAGTTTGGTTGTCACTTTGAGGTGGAGCTTGAGTATGAGTAACATGTGAAATGATGGGTGAGATGGGATATGGAGGATGTGAGACAACTTGTAGTGATGTGGGAGTGTCCTTAATGTAAGGATTTGGTGATGCATGATTGGGGTGATTGTTTTCTTGAGATGGTTTATGATGAGGAGTGAGTGGTTTTGGCATTGGTGTAGGTGAACTTACATTGAGCTCATTGGATGTGTTACAAGGGTTTAGTTTCTTCCTCCAAATGGGTTTCACACTCATGTTGGCTACCCTTGATGGATTAGATATGGGTTTGTTAGGAGATGTCATTGGTGAGGATGATTGTGATGATGATGGTTGATGTGTGCTAAAACACACATCATTTGTACCCCGGAAAATGCTAATAAACGGACTAAAACACTAAAATATGGATAAATATGTTGCATATATGTTTGTATTGTGTTTTTATGTCTTACATGTACAAAGGATTAAAAACAAAGCAAAAACGGTAATTTTCGGGTGACTTTCGACGGCATTTTCACATTTATCGAGGATCAAACGAAGTCGTTAATATTCCACGATCAATGGTTGAGGATGTATTTATAGTGGAGGAAAGGTTTAAATTAGGAAGAATGAACATTTAAAGGATCAAATCCAAGAAATGTTTGTGAATTTAGGGAAACAGTAGCTAAGTCTAGGGGGTATTTGGTTAAAAAGGGATGAAAAAAACTGTTTTACCCGTGATCTACTATGACGGTCCCCTTAATTAGGGGTCGGTCCCCTTAAATATAAGGGGACCGTCCTTTGTGAATTAAGGGGGCCGCCTACTGCTATTTCACAGGTTTCCCAAAAATTGATTTTTCTCAAAATTTTGTGTGGGGTTTTCTGTTTTGGTGGTTAATTTGCAGCAAGTCCATCCTTTTATGGCAATTAAGATTTTTTAGCACATAGCAAGCAAGCATTCAACATTCTACATATATGACAAGTTGTAGGATAAAACTATTTCACATAATTTTGGCATATAATCATATATGAATTGAAGATCAAAAGAGTGAAGAGCATATAAAATAGTGACTAAATATAATGCACAAATAATTTTTCTTGTCAAGGGGGTTAAGTGAAAAACAAACCAAACTTTGTGCAAATACTAGTGTGTGCCTAAGTACGACAAATGTGGAGTAGCGATTATTTCGACACTAAGACATGTAAAACCTAAGAAATAATCCAAGTACTCCTTGATTTAATTTTGCTCAATCAAGATTGTTGAAAGAATATATATTAGATTATATACTTTTGATAACAAGTAAGAGAACATTATGCATATGTGAATTTTTTTTTAACATATCTCAACAATATATGAAAATTGATTTTTATGTGCTCCTAGTTGTGAGAATGACTTTTTATAAAATAATAGATTAGGACTATTGTTGTTGATCCCAATGAACAGATCTTTAACTCCTTAGCTTGATGTAAGGTTTAGTATCCTTGGATAAATCCAAAGGTACTAAGAATAAAACTTTAAGAGTATGATATAAACTATGTGGAATCTAGTTTATACCACTAAGAAGAATAACAGTAATGAATGTTTAACACACAGAAATATAACCAATACAATAAGCTTCAATATATTAATACGAACACTCTTTGACAGTGTTAGGGTTTACAACCTTGAAGCTATAAAAAACTATAAAAGACTGATATATCTTGATCTATGCCTTAGGGTTCCTTTTATACACCAAGGAAACCCTAATGGGCTTATAAAACGCGTATAATGATAATGCATATCTATTCCTAATTTAACACATGCATATCATAATAGCAGTACTAACTATACAAGACAAACAACACTAAGTATTAACTAACAGTACTAACTATACTGGAAGTACTAACAATGTACTGGTAGCACTAACTATTATAGCTAGCAGTACTAATAACTTAGACTATTTTCTTTAAACTTCAATACAGAGAGAGGCTTGTTTCATCCAGGTGCTTGTTGACATCCTTTTTGGCGCTTACAATTCCGCTTCGGTTGTGAGATGGCAAGAGCGGTTTGCTTCATTGAAAACTCAAGTATGTAGGCAACATCCCATGAAATTTCAAACACCACTAGTGCTCTTGAGATCTACGTAATCTCCCGCATGATCCGAATCCGCATATACTATTGTTTCTATGCCATATCCCTTAGGATACCATAATCCTAAATGCGTAGTGCCTTTAATGTATCAAAAGATACGCTTAACCGCTTCTAGGTAAGAGGTTTTGGGATCCTTTTGAAAACGTGCACAAAGGCAAATACTAAACATGATATCGGGTCTACTTGCCGTTAAGTATAATAAACTACCTATCATGCCTCTATATTTGGTATTATCTACGGACTCACCTTCTTCATCTCTTGTGAGTTTGGTTTCCGTAGACATAGGGGTTTTTATTGGCTTAGAGTCTTCTAGTCTAAATTTCTTAAGCATTTCCTTAATATATTTTGATTGATTAAAAAATATTCCATCATCTAATTGTTTTATTTGTAATCCTAAGAAAAATTAATTCCCCCACATAACTCCATTTTCAAACGCACATGCATAAATCTAGCAAAGTCATCAGCATAATATCTTGACAAGTTGATCCGAATATAATGTCATCAACATATATTTGGACAATAATGAGGTTGGAGTCTTTCTTTTTAGTGAAGAGTGTGTTATCTACCATTCCTATGGAGTAATCATGTTTAATAAGAAAGGCTTTTAATCGATCGTACCAAGCTTTTGGGGCTTGTTTTAGACCATAAAGAGCTTTCTTAAGTCTATAGACATAATTAGGTTTTGCGAAGTCAATGAATCCCGGAGGTTGTGCCACGTAAACCTCCTCATTGATAAAACCGTTAAGGAATGCACTCTTCACATCCATTTGGTATAACTTAAAGTCTAGTGCGCAAGCATAAGCTAAAAGTAAACTTTATGTACTCAAGTCTACTACGGGTGCATATGTTTCGTCATAATCAATTCCTTCTTGTTGATTATAACCTTGGGCGACTAACCTAGCTTTGTTTCTAGTTACGACGCCATTTTCATCGAGTTTATTTCTATATACCCATTTTGTTCCTATAATGGTCATATCCATAGGATTTGGGACTAGTTCCCAAACATCATTTGTTTTGAATTGGTTTAGTTCCTCTTGCATGGCCATTATTCAATTTTCATCTTTTAATGCCTCATTTATATTTTTAGGTTCTATTGTTGAAATAAAGAAAAAGAAATTGCTTTAGTCTTGAGCTTGCAACCTAAGAGTTCTTTAATTTAGATTACCAATAACGTTTTCTAGGGGATGAGTGGATATTGCGGAGGATGAGAGATTGGAATAGAGTAAAGACTTCAACAAGGCAATGTTGATTGACGTAGTTGAGGCGAGCCTCAAGGTGGAAGGGAGTTTGTTTCATCCATAGTGGTTTAAGACTTTTTTGATGCAAAACTAATCCTACTTCTATGTTAATTATTATCCACTAGCTTATTTTTCTTCGTCTACGTGAGTTCGTGGCTATAGAAGATTTCCATTTTATAGTGGTTCATAGGTAATCCATGTGAAAGAATGGTTCCTAATGAACAAATTCTTTTAAAAACTAGAAAGCCAACAAATGGCAATTCTAGTGACTACCATATTTCCTATCTATCGCTAATACTAAGTATATCATATACCAATATACAATTTACGTAATTGGAGAGTGAGACGTACCTTAGCCTTCAAGGGAAATTACTTTAAAATCTTCAAGGTAGCAAGCTTTAAGGATGAGAATTTATGGAAATCCTATATGAGTTCTTCAATTTGTTTGACGAAAGCCAAAGGATGCTTGTAGATGATTAACCTCAGAAGATATGATGATTTAGCCATTTGGTCCCCATCGTTTCATGGGTCCGAAGTTATTGTTTTCGAACATGTTTTGCATTTGATTCGAACACATGCACGGTGAACATCTTCCACATTGAGTAAAGCTTGTTGGTAGTGGATAAATTGCCACATATATGATTAGTGTTAGAGTAATTTGGTCTACCTTGGTCTCTCCTGGGATGAGGTGTTTTGGAACGAGGATGAAAGTTTTCTTTTCTTCTCGGAGGAGGTGTTTTAGACCTCATTGTGGGTTTAGTAAATCCGACTCCGGGTTTTAAGGAAGGTTTGTAAAAACGTTTTACCTCATCATCACTTGCAATAGGAATTTTAGTATTGTTTATAAGTATAAATTTTGGTTTTGAGTTTGGGTTTGATTCTATCAATTTTTCATTCGACTCGACTTCTTGAGCTCTTACAAAATTTACTTGTTTGGTTTCGCTAGGTGACCCTTTGGTAAAATTAAATCCTAAACCGGATTTATCTCCGGAAGGTTTTTGAGAACTTATTATTTTCTTAAGTGAGTGACTACTATCATTAAATTGATTTAGCATAGATATTTCTTTTCTAAGCTTCTCATTTTCAAACTTAAGGTCTTGACATAATTTACATTCTTCATTTACTTCCTTACCTTTTTCTAACCTAGATAATTTATCTTTTAATTCTAGAACTTCATTCTCTAATTCTATTTTAGCTTGTTTTAGAGTTTTATTTTTAGCCATGACTTTTAGTCCTATTTTGCATAGTCTACTATATTCACCATCTAAATCATTTTCGTCTAATGATGATTGGTTATCACTAAAGTATTCGGTTTCGGAAAGTACCTCATTAGAAGCTTTAGCCATAAGATACTTTTCGTCCTTTGTCTTCTCGTCTTCATCTTCGTCACTATCACTCCAAGATCCTCCAACAAACGCCTTTTGATTTTGATATTTTGATTATTTCGGACATTCTCCAATGAAATGATTTGGATCTCCACACTTGAAACAATTTCTTTTGCCTTTGCCATTTTTGTCGTCTTTATTTCTTTGGAATGATTTTCTTTCTTCGTGTGGTTGTGTTATGAATCGTCCTCGTCTTTTGAAGAATTTCTTGAAGTCTCTTACGGCCATGGCGTATTCTTCATCTTCACTATCGGAGGTTGAGCTATCATCATCACTAGATTCCTTTCTAGCTTTCAAGGCAATAGATCTACTTTGTTCTCTTTTGCTTTTGACGGTTTCAGAATCTTTCTTAATTACTTCTTCATAAACCTTCAAATTTCCAATGAGTTCGTCAAGTGATAGAGTTGTTAGATTCTTTGATTCTTCAATTGTCGTGACTTTTGCGCGCCATTTTGGAAGTAATGCCCTAAGAAATTTGCTAACACAACTCTTGCTAGAAAAACCTTCATCAAGTGCTTTTAGACTAGTAATAATAGTGTTAAATTTAGCAAATGCATTATCTATTGATTCCTCTTCCGGAATCATGAATTGTTCATATTGTTGAACAAGAAGATCTATTTTGTTAGCTTTGACTTGATTATTACCTTGATGAGTGATTAACAAAGTATCCCAAATTTCTTTTGCGGTTTGACACATAAAAATTCTTTCATATTCTTTACGTGGTAAAGCATTGTAAATTACCATTTTAGCTTCATTATTTTTAGCAAGTTTCTTTTTAAGATCATCATTTTGTTTATGAAAAGGTACAATTTCATCCTTTTTAGTTTCAGGATTATTTTGAATAGGAGGAAAATCACCATCGGTAATAATATGCCAAAGATCTAGATCTTTTGACTTCACATAAGTTTTGAATCTATTTTTCCAATAAATAAATCCATCACTTTCAAATAGTGGTGGTCTTTGCATAGATTGCCCTTCTAAATATTTTTCCGATTCCATAGATCGATTCAAGTTTTAAAATATAATTTATTTTAAAAATCTTGTTTAACGTGGCTCTTGATACCAATTGTGGAAAACTAGAAGGGGGTTGAATAGTTTACCGCTTTTTAATTTAAGGTTTTAAAGTGTTTGTAAAAATTCTAGATTCGACTTTATGTGAATTCAACACTTGCGCAATATAAACAATATACTTATCTAAACAATTAATAAGATAGTATGAGAAAATAATGCAAGACAAGAGATAAGAGTAAGAACAATCAAACCACAACGCGAGGATTTATAGTGGTTCGGTAACGAAGCACCTCTTCGCCCTACTCTACTCCCCGAGCACCAAACTCGAGAGTTTTCTTCACTATGTCAACAAGCTCCCTTATGGCGGAGAAAACCGTACACAACGTTGCTTACACCGATTTACGACACAAAGCTAAATGTCGAGTTCTAATCTTAGCTAGAACCAATCTATCACAACACGACTTCACTACTTGTTCACGACTTCACAACTTCACGACTTCTTCACAACTTCAAGACTTCTTCACAACTTTAAGACTTCACTTCACCACACTACTTATATCACAACTATCTATCACTACTTGGTAAGATCACCACGATCTAACTATACTTACAAAGATCGCCAAGATCTAGCTACTACACACAAATACAAGATATATAACTGATTTGAAAATATGTGATATGAATGCAACAAGGTTGCAATACACACTAAGGTGTAATACTTCTTCACTTAATGATGAAAGTATTCTTCTCTTGCACTTGAGGAATTAAGCTTGAATCACTTCGAAACAAATCTTTATGATTAAATGATCAAAGGATTTTAGAGATGATATGTGGGCTGTTTTGAGCAGAAAGAATGAGTGCAAAAGGTGAGAAAATAGTGGGAAATAGTACAGTATTTATAAGACAAACTGGAGGAGCGTCAGTCTATGGGCGGTCCTCTTAAATAGGTGGGAGGTCCCTTTAAAATTAAGGGGGCCGCCCTTGTATTTAAGGGGGCCGCCCTAGACTGGGCGCTCCCCATTTTGTTCTTTTGTGTAGGGAGAATTTTCTAGAACTTTCTAGCTGTTTTAGGTCCGAAAATTTGAATTTCAAAATGTTTATTTTGAATAAAACATTTTTTTTAATTGTAGAAAATGTTTTGTAATGTTTATAAAAATGTTTACGACATTTTATAAAAGTGTGAGGTTGAATAAAAATTTCTTTTAATCATAAACTGCATTAAGCATTTATTTATTCATACCTTGAAGTGATATAATTTTTGAAATGAAAATTTACTACTAATTACTTGTTTGCGTTTAATTTTACATTGAACGTTTTTATATTTTGTGATTATCAAAACGTAAAGATGTAAAAAATATTAATAATGTTTTTAGGCATTATTTCTATCAACATTCGTATTTCTATCCGCTCCGGTTCGATCCCAAACCCCGTGGTTAGAACCCGAAGTCATTCAAACCATCTGGTTTGATTGATTTGGTACAATTCATCGTTTGTGGTTTCGTTTATGTTTTTCATTTTAATTGTTTCTTACTTTTTTACAAAATAGTTTTTATAAAATTTTCTTTAGTCAAAAAAAATTATTAGTTAAACAGTTAGTCGAAAAAAAGGTTTTTTTAAGTCGTCTTTGCATTCTCATTTGTTTAAAACTTATTAAAAAAAGGTTTTCTTTATTAGTCTTTATTTAAATATTTTTGTTAAAAAAAGAAAGAAAAAAGAGAAATTTTTTATACACATATTATAATTACTATATTGTATCATTAAATCTAAATACATCGTTAGTCAATTGGTAAATCGGATCACCCAGAACAAACTATAAGAGAGGTATAAGGCGAGTCGTTTTGCTTCCTAAGAAAGTCGGGTATTTAATATGCTTCGCGCTGACCCGCTTCTTCGCTTCTTTGTGCGTTCAATGGAGCTACCGAGAACCTTTGATAGGATGATGTCAAGATTTAGATTATTAATTTAATAGTAACATTTTTTTCTAATAGTCGTTAAGTTATTTTTCTTTTACATCATATAAAAAAAATACAAATTTTTTTTTCCTTTTAGTTAAAGTTAATCTTTTTATTTAATTTTCTATGACGTTTTGCAAATCGCTCCGGGTTTTTATATACCCGCGTTCTTGGGGTAAACATCTCACTAGTCCGTTTCACGAACTTAAACATAAAATCAAAAAGAGGACTAAACCCGAAAAGGCACCAAACGTACCCCTCGAAATCGAATAACCCGAACCTCATGTCAAACCACCGTTCATCGAGGAACTTTTCGTCATAACGTCCAAAATTAAAATATTGATGGAAAAATTCAAAACTTCACCCGATTCCCCACCCGTAATCGTCATTGATCCTGGTGACCAACAGATGTGGTCAAGTACTAGGACCGTTGCTCTAACTCCTAGTTCCGCTATAATTCAACTCCGTATTTTCGACAATTTTCGTATCAAGGGTACCCACATGCAATGGATTCGGGATAATCAATTTGATGGGCAAATCTGATCTGATCCTCACCGATACGTTGCCAATTTTCTTAAGATAAGTAACCTATTCTAATATGGTGAAAATCAAGAGGAAGCGGTTATGTTAAGGACTTTCCCTTTCTCGTTATCTGGAGAAGCTAAGACTTGGTTGAACGAACTTAATGAAGGAACTATTACTTCGTGGAATGATTTGAGAGAAGCTTTTATTAGCCTATACTTTTCTCCCACAAAGTTTAAACGTCTCCTAAATGAAATTCATAGCTTTTACCAACTCGATCATGAAACTCTCTTTGACGCTTATTATGGACACGGTCTAACCAAAGGCACGATAATTCAAATATTCTATCGTAGTTTAGATGATCCGACATAAGGTATTCTTGACGCCAGAGGAATCTTCCTCTACAATACTCCGAATGAAGCTTTCAAAATCCTCGAGTACAAGGTCCTTTTGAAACTCGATTTCTCGGATGATTCCCAAAACAACCCCAAACCAAAAACCATTGTTTTCGCCGATGGAAGCAACATCAATTTTGATCACGCCATTTTGATGGAGAAATTCGAAGCTCTCGCTACAAAAATTGATTCTGAATTCCTGAAAATAAAGAACGAGTTCAAAAAGATGCGTGACAGTCGTAGAGACAACCATGCTTCACAAATATACTTGAAGGATGACACGCCGATGTGTGGACCTCATGAGGTGAATTATGTCCATGAATATCACGGAGGATATCACGACCAAAATTCCCAGATTTCATACTCCTATCCAAACCAAAACCAAAACCGTCACTTTCATCAATCTCGACCATCAAATCGAATGCCACATCCATCATAATATTTCGAATTACCAAAAACCTCAACGGAGGAGATGATGAGAGAGTGGATAACTAGGCAGATGGAAGCGAATGAACATATGAAGAATCAGGTGGTTGAATTAGAACATAAAATCAATCAAGGATTGAGGAACCGCCAAGCGATTATCGAGAATTTAGAAAGGCAATTTAAGTATCTTAAGAAAGTCCAGCCCACCAAATCCCTTCCTCATACCACAGATATCAATCCGAGACATGAAATTGTCTACAAAACACCCTTAATTCGAAACGAGAATGATAAGGGTAATGTCAAAGCTATTGAGGCGGGCAAAACTAAGCTTATTCCAACCATGCCAAACCCGATCCGTATTAATCCTAACTCATCAACCGTACACCTTTTCTTAAGGATAGCACCGTGCATATCCCATACACGAATGCGAAGACGTTTGCAGACGCAATATTGCCGAATCATGTTGGTGACAAGGAGTTAAAGTCAATTAATGGCGTTAGAAATGGAAGGATGACAAAGAAGGAAATTAACAAAGATGACGTGGGACTGCCAAAGGAACCTAACAAAGAGTGGAAGCGGAATGCAAAAGTGGTTCTTCATAACAAAATAGTTTATAATTATCAATGGCACCCCGCTAAAATTCCCCACTTGAACCGTATCATCAAAGAATCCTAAATCTTGGGGAAGAGTCTAGCTAATGATTCAGAAATAAATTAAGCGCTTCTCGGGAGGCAACCCGAGCTTTTAAAAGTTTGTTTGTTTTAATTTCTGTTTTGAATAAATATGTACACCCTTTACAAAAGTTGTTTTTCAAACTTAGAAAATCTTAAGTGTGGGGGTGTTACATGCTCGTAATGTTTATTATTGCTTGCATTTTGTGTGTTTGTTTTGTTTTTGTGTGAATAAATTGCAGCAAGTAATAGAGGAGGATGCTTGGAGGCAAAATCAATTGATCTCACATGCGTATGCTAGCATTTGCGTAGCATTTATCATATGGAGTTCGATCGCTATTACTTTGCCCGGGGAGTTTCGTTTCTCTTGAACTATTATTTATTTTCCTTATTTTTACATACTTTGAAGTTTATTTTTCACATTAACGATGATGCAAAACTTAAGTGTAGGGGAGGTAAATAAGAGAAACGTGACCGGTTTTAACACTTCTAATTTTTGGGCTAATTTAAAATTTGTGTAGACTTGTTTGCCCTTATAATCTAGTTGTTTTCACGCTTATATGTTAATATATTAGGATAATTGGATCAATCCACTGGTGAAAATACGGTAATTTTAAAAAATTCGAGATGTGTCCCGGTTAATATTGCAATCCATTCTATGATCGATGACATTTGCTAGCGCATTTGTAGCCCTTTCCACTAAATTATGCGGATTTAAGCCTGTTTTATATAAAGCATACATCTTTTATGCTTGATCTTTTTGCTGTGAGTGTGCCAGTGATTTTATTTATTCTAGAACTTGTGCTTGTAAATCATTACCAGACCGCAGTGAGATCACATTCGTGTGATGATAAGTGTATATGCGTGATAAAGAGGCAACCTTAGGAATAAAACAAAATGGCATTCTGTTTACATTGAATGATATTTAGCTAGCCACATCGGTTAGTTGACCACTTATATGGACCTATTTGTTAGCACTCACTTTTAGTGCTAGATACCCTTAGAAAACATGTTGAGCCATTCTTTTCATTTTGTTACATCCACTAAAAAAAGCAAAAAAGATATTTAACCTTAAACCTTAGCCTGGCCCCTTGTTAAAGTCTAAATGGTTGGTTGCTTGTTGCTTGGTATGTTTGATTATTTTTGATGATTATTTGTTATCCACACTTTGCCATTTGTGTGTGTCATTCCGACAAAGATGGAGACTGCAATTTCTTATTTGTATTTTTGTGGTGTATGTTTATGCAAAGTGTGGGGGAGATGTGATGTATGAAGAAATTAAAGTAAAAAAAAAGGAAAAAAAGAAATGAAAAAAGAAAAAGAAAAAGAATAAGTCGTCCAAAAAAAGAAAAAAAAGAACAAGTCATCAAAAAAAAGAAGAAAAAAAGAATAAGTCATCAAAAAAACAGAAAAAAAGTAATGGCAATTATAGCTAAGCTAATGTGCTATATATTATTTATGAAGATGAAGGAAGATGAAGTATGTTTGAGATATCGATTAACCAATGTGCTAAGACGTGTTTGGAATTAATGAAATGGCATATCAACTTCTTAAACTTCTAACAAAACAACTTAAGAATCAATGAAGTGTTTGGAAGCATCCTCCTGATGATTAATGAAGCTTTCAATGAAGAAACTTGAGATTTTTGAAGAAGAATATCAAGTGTAGGGAAAGATTGTTGGGATTAAAAGACTTTTTGATGATCTTAGAGCTACTGCTGCTAAGGTTTGTGTTACTGCTGCTAAGTTAAAGTCAGTGCTATTCATTAACTTTAATGAAAAATATGCTAAGTAGTTAGTGCTGCTAGTATAAAGTTAGTACTGCTAGCTCACAGTTAGTACTGCTAGCTCACAGTTACTACTGCTAGTATATATTAGTACTGCTAGTGTAAAGTTAGTATTGCTAGTGAAGATTGAAGAAAATATTCTAAGTAGTTATTACTGCTTGTACACAGTTAATGCTGCTGGTGTATAAGTTACTACTGTTGGTGTTAAAAGTTAATGCTGCTAGTACAAAACTTACAACCGCTCAAAGATTAAGACTGCTGAAAGAGTTTCTACTGTCAGAGAAAGGATAAAGACAGAAGAAAGGATAAAGATTGTTTGGAGATCAAGATTACTTACATGATAAGTATTTGTTATTTATAGAATAGATCATAGAGAATATTCTAAGTCTAGGAATATGATTGTAAAAATCGACTAGGACCCTTCGTTTATTAAAAGGAGGTCTTAGGGCATAGAGATGAATGTATCAATACCAATCACGTATCAATAGTTTTCATAGAGTTATCATAGCTTTAAGGTATTTGTAACCCTAATACTAGGAGAGTGTTCGTATTATTCTTAATAATATTAGAGCTTTTATTGTTTGTTAAAATGTGATTTTGTGTTACTGTTTCATTAAGAATTCTTCTAATATTAAAGATTAGATTCTGCATAATCTTTAATACATTCACACAAAGTTTCTACTATAGTTGTGTTAGATTTATATAATATAACTAAACCTTAAACAAGCTTAAGGAATTCGATCTATAGAAGTGGGATTCAACTAGAAGTATCCTACAACTGGGACAACAAGTGGTATCAGAGCTTGTTGCTTTAAGAAACTTTGCTAGAAGATATGGATCAAAATTCTGCACACATAGTGGTTGCATCCAAAGTTCCCATGCTCAAACCGGGTGAGTTTAAGTTATGGAGGATGAGGATTGAACAATACATCCAGATGATAGACTATTTACCGTGGGAAGTCATAGAGAATGGTGAAACCTTGCCAAAAACACAATTGGTAGAAGGTGTCATGACAGTAATGCCTATTACATCTGCTGAAGATAAGGCTTAGAGAAGATTAGAAGTTAAGGCTAGAAGTACTTTAATGATGGGCATTCCTAATTAACATCAATTAAAGTTTAACTCTATAAAGGATGCTAAGCTGTTGCTGGAAGCTATTGAAAAGAGATTGGTGGGAATGAAGCTACTAAAAAGACTCAAAGGAATCTCTTAAAGCAGCAATATAAAAACTTTACTGCTCCAAGCTCAGAGATGCTTGATCAAACTTTTGATAGGCTTCAAAAGCTTGTGAGTCAGTTAGAGCTTTTGGGTGAAAAACTTTCACAAGAAGACGTTAATCAAAAGTTATTAAGAAGTTTGTCACCCAAGTGGAACACACATGCTATTGTGTGGAGGAATAAAGTTGATTTGGATACAATGAGCATGGATGATCTCTATAACAACCTCAAGGTGTATGAACCAGAAGTTAAAGGGATCTCTAGCTCAAATTCAAGCACACAAAACATGGCTTTTGTGTCCTCTTCTAATAACAACACTAAAAGCTCTAATGAAGCAGTTAATGTTGCTCATGGAGTTATTACTGCTAGCACTCAAGTTAATACTGCTTACTCTACAAATATTGATAACTTGAGTGATGCTGTTATTTGTTCATTCTTTGCTAGTCAACCAAATAGTCCTCAACTTGCACATGAGTACTTGCAACAAATTCATCCTGATGACATAGAAGAGATAGATTTGAGATGGCAAATGGCCATGTTGACCATGAGGGCTAGAAGGTTTTTGAAGAATACATGAAGGAAGCTCACTGTTAATAGCAATGAAACTATTGGTTTTGATAAGTCCAAAGTAGAGTGCTATAACTGCCACAAGAGGGGACATTTTGCTAGGGAGTACAGAGCTCCAAGAAATCAAGACAACAAGAAGGAAAGCTCAAGAAGGAGTGTCTATGGAAACATCTACTTCCACAACTTTGGTGTCATGTAATGGTCTTGGTGGATATGACTGGAGTGATCACACAGAGTAAGGGCCTAATTATGCACTCTTGGCTTACTCATCTTCAAGTTCTGACTCAGAGGTATTTAATGATTCAAATTGTTCAAAATGTTGTATGGAAACTGTTAAATTACTTAAATCTTAAAATGATCAACTATTAAGAGATTTAGAGAAATCTAGTTTAATGGTTTTAGGTTATAAAATAGGTTTAGAATTAGTGGAAGAAAAACTTAAATCTTATAAAAAGAATGAGTCTGTTTATGTAGAAAGATTAATGGCTTAAAATGAGATATTCAAGTAGGAGAAATAACTATTAGTGAGCTTAGGAAGAATCTTGAAAAACTTCAAAAATAAAAAGATAGCATTCAATTTAATGTAGATAAATTTGAAAATGCATCTAAAAGTTTAGACAAGCTCATAGAGTGTCAGATTATTGATAATTGCAAGAAAGGTTTAGGCTATGAAAAATATAATGTAGTTCTACCTCCCTACATAGGAAATTTCATGCGTGATTTATCTTTTACTGGTTTAGATGAGTTTATTAATAAGCCTGTAGTTGAGAACAGAAAGTCTGATGAAAAAGTGTCTGAGATAGTTAAGAAGAATAATGATGCCCCAATTATTGAAGAATGGGTGTCAGATAGTGTGGAAGAAAACGTGTCTCAGCCTAAAACTGAGAAGAAAACAATTAAGCCTAGTATTGCTAAGATAGAGTTTATCAAACCTAAGCAACAAGAGAAAACTGCTAGGAAAACTGTTAAACAAGCTGAGAAACATATGCAAAACACTCACAGTCCAAGAGGCAATCAAAGACTAGGAAGCAATTTTGAGATGTTTAATAAGGCCTGTTATGTGTGTGGAAGCTTTGATCATTTGCAAGTTGATTGCAATTACAATAAAAAATAGTTTCAAAATCAAAGGATGGTAAAACCTGTTTGGAACAATGCTTAAATGGTGAATCATCAAAACTTTGCTAAAAAGACTCACCCCTGTGCTAAAAAGAACATGGTTCCAAGAGCAATACTAAAGAAGTCTGTCTTAGTATCTATTAATACTGCTAGATAAAATATTTCAAAAACAGCAGTATCTGTTAATACTGCTAGACAAGTTAATACTGCTTATTCAAAAACAACAATGAATGCTGCTAGACGAATGTCATATCTCTCTAAAACAGCACATTCAACTATTAAAAGGCCCATTAATAATAACACAACATTTAAAAACAATAATATTAATCAAAGGGTTAATACTGTTAGGGGTAAAAATGTTAATACTGCTAGGCCAAAAGCAGTAGTTATTGTTGTTCAAGGAAATAATGTTAATGCTGTTAAGGCCTCAGCTTGTTGGGTTTGGAAAGTAAAGACTAAAGTTTTAGACCATGTTTCTAAATACAACAGTGCATCAACCATTCTAAAAAGGTTTAATTATATTGATGCACAAGGCATATCCAAGTCAGTGATGGCTTGGGTCCCCAAAAGAAACTGATTTTCTTATCTGATATGCAGGGCAATCCACAAATGGATTTACAAGGTAAATGAGTAATTGATAGTGGATGCTCAAGGCACATGACAGGGAACATGTCCTATCTTACTGACTATGAAGAGATAGATGGAGGATATGTTGCTTTTGGAGGAAATCCTAAATGAGGGAAAATCACAGGAAAAGGTACCATTAAAACTGGTAATCCAGATTTTGAAAATGTGTATATTGTGAGAGAGTTAAAGTTTAATCTCTTTAGTGTCTCACAAATGTGTGATAAAAAGAATAGTGTTCTTTTTAATGACACTGTATGTATTGTGTTATCACCAAACTTTAAGTTAATTGATGAAAGTCAAGTTTTACTTAAAGTTCCTAGAAAGAACAATATGTATAGTGTTGATCAATTTAAAAAATATTGTTCAAAAAGGAAAGCTAAATAGTCTCTTTGGAAAATCCAAAATAGTAAGTTCAATCAGCCAACCTTTGCATATGGTGCACATGGAATTTTTTGGTCCAACATTTGTAAAAAGCTTAA
>BQNB010126423.1:1788-12859 GCA_026074375.1 Tanacetum coccineum
TATCAGTGTCCCATTCTTCAATGATAGGAGCACTAGGCCTAACAGTTTTAGGTTTTTCTACAATATCCTTACTAGTCTTAGATGTACTAGTTTCAGTTTCAGGCACACTAGTGGTGGTCTTTCTTACTGCATAACTAAAAACAGATTCATCTAACTTAGCAAAAGATAAGTCAGGTCTTGGGGGCATGTAGTTCCTAGTGTAGGGAGGGGGACTGCATAAAACCTTTCACCTGTTTTAAATCTAGCCTTTACTGGATTATCATCCTCATCACTATCTCTACTGTTAAACACACTATGAACCACTTCACTCTCATTCATATAAATATTATTCAATTCACTCTTATTCACTTGACCATCATACCCAAGACCAGTTTTGTCTTTAGCACTTATTTGACTATTAATCAGTTTAGTTTGATTCTTTGATGATTCTTCAAAATTTTCTAGTTTAAGTTTCAAATCATCTTTCTCTTTTAAAGCTTCTTCTAACTGATTTTAAGGTCTTTGATAGAAATATCTTTCACTTGGACATCATACTTTAAAATGCAATATTTTCTTCATAAATAAGTTTATTCTTTTCATGAACAACTATCCTAGCTTTTAATGATTCTAATCCCATTTAATAACCTATTATTTCTAGATTAGACTTATTAAGAGCTTCACGTTGTTGATCATACTATTTTGGAAGAGCTTCATATGATTTTAAACAATCTTTAGAGCAAGTATGTACCTCAGAGTCTAAACCTGATGAACTTGATGAATAGGCCATTAAAGCAAAGTTTGTGGGGCCCTCTTCAGCCTGAAAGCTCCAATAATTACTATATATCCCATCTTGAACAACCAAGGCATTAGTAGTAGATGTGTCCACTGGTGCATTCCTTCTTGGATCATCTTTATTTCTATTCCCCTGATTCCTTGGTGCTCTACATTCTTTGGCAAAATGACCTCTCCTATGGCAGATGTAGCATTCAACCTTTGTCCTGTCAAAGACAACAGTCTCTTTGCCATTTAAATCTAGCTTCCTTCCTGTTTTCTTTATGAACCTCTTAACTCTCATGGTAAGCATTGCCACTTGCCATTTGAGATCCATTTCTTCAAGATCATCAGCATATGATGCAGTAGAAGCTTGATCCTTAGAACTAGCAGCAGAAACACTATGAGCAGTATTAACTGTTTCATTAGTGCTGCTGGAGTTATCAGAGGAAACAAAGGCCACATTCTGGGAATTTGAGTTTGAACTTGATTGGCCTTTGATCTCTGATTCATACACCTTCAGATTATTATACAAATCATCCATGCTCAATGTGTCTAGATCAGATTTGTTTCTCATGATTAAAGCAATATTGTTCCAAGCTGATGGTAAACTTCTTAACAACTTTAGATTTGCATCCTCCTAAGAGATAACTTCACCATGGATTTCAAGTTGACTGATGAGCTTTTGAAACCTATCATAGGTTTTATCCAGTCCTTCTTGACTTGATGCAGTAAAGTTTTCATAATTCTGCTTGAGAATGGTCTTCTGCATCTTCTTTGATTCCTTGTTGCCTCCAAACCTATTCTTGATAGCTTCCCATAGGGACTTTGCATCCTTGCAGGCATGAAACTTCAGTAGGTGCTCATCAGGAATGGCTAGCATAAGAGTGCTTTTTTGCTTTTAGTTCATTTTTCCTTGCTAGCTTTTGTTCAGCAGTTTTAGGAGGAATAGGACCTTCAGCACCAGCACTAGCTGATGCAATTGGTGAAACTGAATCACCATTTACTATTACCTCCCAAAGGGCATGATCAGTGAAAGTAAGGTATTGTTCCATCCTCATGCTCCATAGATCATACTCCCCAGTTTTGAGTACTGGAAGTTTTAGTGCAGACACCGTTTGGGTAGTTTCTGATTGTGACTCCATCTTTTCTTTGACTAACAGATCTTGAGTAGAGTTAGAGTTCTTCTTATTCAAAGTTTCTCAACAAGCTCTGATACCACTTGTTGATCCCTTTTGAACAGATCTTACTTAGCTTGTTAAAGCTTAGTTGTGTTGGATAGATCCAAAACAACTATAGTAGAAACTAAGATTGAGAATATCACAAACTATGCGGAATCTAGTTTGCAATACTAAGAAGAACAATGAAAAAGTACACAAAGTTTTACTAAACTTTCAGCCTCAATATAAAATGATCAATCTGAATAGTGATAAGGTTACAAAATAACCTTGAAACTATGAACTATGACTGCTATGAAAACTATATAAAACTTATATCTAGATCTATGCCAAAGGGTTCCTTTTATATACCAAGGAAACCCCAATAGGCTTACAAAACGCGTCAAGTGATCAATGCTTATCTATTCCTAATATATCTCATGCATATCACTTTAACAGTACTAACTATATATACTAACAGTACTAACTACATAACTAACAATACTAATAAACTGACAGTACTAACACTTTGTACTGGCAGCACTAACTATTAAACTAACAGTACTAATGACTTAGATTGTTTTCTCCAATCTTTAGCAGTGTTAAGTTAGTACTGGCAGTACTAACTTTCTTCAAGCAGTACTATCTTTAACTCTGGCAGTACTAACTAAGCTTGGCAGTATAAACTCTTCCCTTGGTAGTACTAAGTGTGATAGGTTTAAATCCCAACAGCTACGGTCCACAGTTGGTTACGCTTTCTAACGATGTTTAAATTTGGGATAGAAAGATCTATGATTTCATACGAAAATTGGCTGAATGAGAGATAAAGAGGTGGTATATATTTTGGAGGGACACATACCCCCACTAAAGCATATGTATGTTTAATATCGGGTTTCTTTTTTAGACGGGTTTTCAGTGTTCCCTTTCTTTTATCGAGTCTGCCTAGATAGAGAACGTGACGTGTGGTATGTGTGGTATGCACTATCTGTTTGGTGTGTGTTTTTTATAAGATGATAACGATATTGATTCCAAGAGGCTATGATGATAATATTTGAGCGTCCCTAAGGAGATTCATTTAAAATTCAGATTGCGTGCATCTTGGCGGGGCAAGCTTGCTAAGTTTGCAGCCATGGCGGCCGTATCCTCATATCCGATTGCTCACTTATCTGAGCCTCAAAATAATGTAATAATTACTTTTCAAGATAATTACTTTTCCATTCTTTTTGAGCGAAAAGTTGATGGTCGGCGCTCAGACGGGTATAACATTATAAACGCTTTTAGTCGGGCGCTTTTACCGATTACTTCTCTTTAGATAAAAAGTTATAGTTATGGTTCAAGCTTGCTTATACTTTCGGCCTATGCTTCTTCGATGTCGCCGATCCTTCCGTTGTCGCTATACATGGCGTGTGACGATAGTGATGGGTGTGTGACGACGATGATAGGGTCATAATCTGCAAAATTAGCCCACATATAACTTTTCTGCATTTATATGTTACTTGAACATTGCTTACTAAGGCGCACACGCATCTTGGCGAGGCAAGTTACCAGATTTGCAGCCAAGCGTTATTATTTCTCTTTTTTTAGCTGTTCGAGAGACCCCAATTAGATGAACAGAGGGCCCGGGTCAGGGATTTAAGTGGTAAGAGCGCGGGTTTTAATTTTAGAATTAAAAAAATATGTACGGGTCCGTGTTGGTTTTTTTCAATTAATGCTTTTTCAACCCACTTTTTTTTTTTTTTTTTTTTTCCGACCCAAGTTAATTAAAACCCAATACACTTTGGGAAGACTGATATGCAAAGCATGTTGGTGGATGTTATACAAGTATGGTTGTTTTAGACTACCGGTAAGAACAAAAGAGGTCGTGATGATGAAATGCAGATGTGGGCAAAATCGATTCTTTGGAAAGCTGATATGTATCTTGGCTGGGCAACTCAGGTGGCAATTGCTACTTTAAAATGTAGCATTTGCAACTGTGATTGCAGCCATGGCTTATTAGCCCAAAGTAAGTTCCGTCACAATATATCTGAGCCTTCTTTTTTTTTTTTTTTATTTTAAAGTTACTGTTATAGTGAAAAAAGCAGGAATCGGACAAGCAACCAGTTGTGGTACTGTTAAATGGTGGCGATTATTACTGTACCCAGTTTTCTTTTGACATGGTTAATTTTAGACCATGAGCATAGAGGAAAGTGACGAGCGTGCACCCGGGCTTCAAGCTCTCACATATCACATTGTTGAATTTTTTCCGTCCAAGCAACATACTAATAGCTTGACAGTGGAAGTACAAATTTCTTTTGCACTTTGTCTCTGAATATTTTGAAACTGCTAAATCATATGATGTGTATAGATAATGTTACATGAGACGAGCGACATGAGTATAATATATTCTCCCTTAAAGAAGCTTGATGGTATGCTCATGGTAAGAAATACATAATGTAATGTTTCTATTTGGTTATAAGAAAAAATAGTATAATAAATATTCAAAAGAAATCCAAGTAAAAAAAGACTCAAACTTTTATAGTTGTTTTAATTTTTAATAGCCACTGATTTTATGGTTCTACATACTTCATGGACAAAATGTTTGGAAACTTCTTTCTAAAGAATCAGACAGCTATGATCTTTATACTTACCCACCTGAAATGAATTGCAAGAAAGTTTAGTTGTCGCCAAACACGAAATAGCGGTATCCGGGAGTGCTGCAAAAAAACTACAAGTCGACTTTCAAGTTGTAAATTGACATTTTGGAACATGACAAGGAATTTCTGTTTCATTTTGCTTTCCCAGTTGTTAAGAAGGACGAGAGTAAGTACCACACTATTATCGTCTCTTTTAGATGTTCTTTATAATTGGTATTATATTTTTTCCTAAAAAATTATATAAAAGTGATTTTGGCAGTGAGTTTCGGAACATATACGGCCAAAATATACTTCAAACTGATTTTTGAGATAACCGTAAAAGTCCATCTTACCCTCTCTCAATTGCATAATATAGATTGTTACGGTTTCAACAATACTCATGCGTTAGTGTGCTACAAGTGAGGGAGCACGCAACCGCGGTTTAGCTGGCGTATTGAAGGGCGGAGATGGAGAATCGTCAAAAGACTTTCGTCCAAAAGATTACAGCGTGGCGTGATGACATTATGATGCTCACAAGCATGTTAGGCTTTCTACGGTTCTACTCTATTTTTGTATATTACATTTATATGACACATGCCGAGTTTGAATACAAATTAACCTTCTTTAATTATATATGTTGGATACACTGAACTTAAAACAGTGGGTGAGCTTAGTAAAGTTTTACACATGAGCGCAGGTAGTTAGACCACTTTTGGTAGCATCTGTTTATGCCTCATGTGCAGCTTTAGGGTCTTTATCAAAAACTTCCTCTTGGACCAGGAAATTGCCCCAATGCATGCTAGGTTAAATTATTTATTGTTAATTGTATTCATGAAATATGTCTAATGAGAAGGTGTTTGGCATTGCTACTTTAAGTGCTTATCTGCTTAGCTTTTAAGTAATAACTAATAAGAGTTGGGATGGAATTGTTCATCTGCTTATTTCAAACGCTTAGAGATACACAGATTATGACATGCTTATTTTTACAGCAGATAAGCGGTTTCAAACAAGCAATCCCAAACACCCCCTCAATAATGTTTTTATTGGATCAGCAACCATATCTAAGATGGAATTAATAAGATATTTCGCCAACTGTAAATGTTTTTTGGTTTCTTACAGCCTTAAAGTGACCAAGATGATTTTGTTAAAAGATATTGTGCCAGGAGCAGAGAACAACATACACAACATCTGTTCACTGTCAACTATGGAATACATAGTGTAACGTCTTTCAGCCTGGAGACATTCTGCGTTTGATAAATGGCATGTTCACTTATAATCGTGAAAAATATTTTGTGCTGAGAGCCGGGAGAAGAGGCAAGGTGCAAAAGGTAGGAGAGTTTACAATGGCGTTTGAGGAGTCCCCAAATATGAGTAAGATTGTGCGAGTTCCTGATCTAGATAACCCAAAGAAATATATGCAGAAGTCTGTTATTTCCCGCCTATGGTTTAGCATTCCATTATACTTAAACTGCCATTTAACCTGCTCCATGCACCTTATACAAGGAGATGGCACGTTTAATATCGGAGGATTTGATAGTTTTATAAAGCGAGTGATAATGGCTGAATGCGCACTCTTTGATGGTGTATTTGCCATCATGGGACCTCAAAATAGTGGTATGTCATCTATAATTTGTCAAAAAATGAACATATTGTTACTATTGTTGTTGTTGCCATCATGGGACCTCAACCCATTTACACATGTTGTTTGCTACGTATTAATAGATGAGGCTAAGGAATTAAATAACTGAAAATGGTTACGGATGCTGTGAAATGAAACCTTTATTTTTTGACATGTTTTATTTTTGGCATAAATGGTATAAACGAAACCGTATACATTCAGTTGACATCAAACATAACCCAATTTGACTCGTTTGCTTACTAATGATCGCAAGACTTATTTTGACAAGGTTATTATGCCGTTGAATCCTTGGCCCTCTCATAAAGCGTTTCGTATTGTTAAGGTAATTTCTCGATCCTTATATTTGCAACTCAATGTTTTTTTCTCGTATTTATTCTAAAAGCTGTTATAACTTAAGGGCGTCGCTTATAACTTAGCTTTTACATTCTTTGCTACACTTTCTGAGGATTTGAGATTGAGTATAGTATATAAAGTCTCAGTTAGGTGTGTCATGTCCATGGATTCAAAATGTTTTGCCTGATTAACATTTAAAGACTAAATGCAATCTCAAATTAGTTTTGTTAGTGGAACAAACCTCATTACATTAACAATAAAGATATGGTAATTTACATTGAGCGTGAGAGCCAAATGAATTAAAAGATTCATGTTTGGTTCGGGAAGGGATCATGGAATTTTTGAAATGAATGGAAAGATAATCTACTTTCATTAAGTGATTTATTAGATAATTAGCTAAGACACGATTAAGAAAATGAATGTAGTACGAAATATATGGAAAAGTGAGTTATAATATTCAAGAAATTAAGTTGACTAGATAAGGTAACTGTGTGTATTACAAGTCCTTTGGGTCTTATGCATAGAGGAGGACAAAATAACACAAAGTTTGAATGTAATAATCCATGTACGGTTTTTTAGATGTTATATCATAAACTTTGAATGTAAACTAACTATAGTTAGTTATCAGTATGCAGCCTGCGATGGCAGTTTCTTTCCTTCCCAAATGAAGCTGTCAGGGGCTGTGGTTCAAGGGCAGTGGTTCACAGGCTGTGATTCAGGCGTCGCGGTTTAGTGGGTGTCGTGGGTTTATCCAACATCAGCCACTGGCAATGAAACTCTTACAGGTTTGTCGCATTTTTTTATTAAACGTTGATGTGTAACAATACATTTAGCCTAATCTTCACTGATATGCATTTTTTAAACTTCCAACGTTCTAAAGCTGACAATTGTTTACTTATGGCAGCCTGATCTTCACTCATAAGCTGGAAGGACATTGGCATGGAAGGCTTTGTCTCCAGAGGTGCTCCAGGCTTCTTATCTTCGAGTATTCTGACTTTACCAGAAAGTCACATATAGGTGAAGATGCGATGGCCAAAGCCAATTGTTTATTGTACTACGTCTGAGACTTTTGGCTCACACTAGATTCACGTTGAGTTCTCTACATACTTTCGGATGTATACCAAATCCACCCTAACAAACATCCCGCGGCAACACGCGGGCTTAAATCCTTGTAAACCATAAATTGTAGAATTCTTCATTTCATGGTTAAACAACTAATGCTCTAAACACATATAAGATGCTCGAGAACAACATCGTCTTTTGTAATGTTTCCCGTCCAAACATCATTTGTCTTTCTTTGTCGAAATTTTATATATAGTAGTTGTGTTCTATATCTAGTGATGGAAATTTGATGGGCATTGGCGAATGTAGTATTTGTTATTATGTTTAAGATTCTTATAGCTTGCTTGTAAGTATATGAAGCTCCTAATGCAATGTAAGATACAAACTTTGAAAAAAATTATTCGTTACACAGTGTTAACAACAAATATTATTTGTGTAACCTTTGTCATAAGTTTTGTTTTGTATTTTGTCGTTCGTGACCGCATTAGCGTACGGAGTTCATGGCAAATACATGTATTATAGAGCACCCTGTCGCAACGTGCGACCGCCTTACAATTCGTTATGAACATTTCAGTAAACTAATCAATGAATCACACTTACAATGCCTAACTAACGGTAAAACCTAACAAATAAGCACAAGTATTTTCTTTATAATCCCGGATAACCAGTTAAAATAAAAATTGCTATAATTAGGAACAAAATAACAATAATAAAAATAATAACAAAAAAAGAAAGATCTAACCATGAATATTTGACTATAAACTATACATTCGGTTGTATATTCAAACGGATGTTGAATCGGTTCATTTTGAGTCGTACTTTTTGCCGGATGTTACATCCTTCCGTTTTGATGTGAGTTAACGATTTGTTGCAATTAATTTTTGATTTAGGGGTAAGTTTGTTGATCTTTGATTAATATGGTTTGTGTGTGGGTGGCGTGTGTGTGGTGTGTCGTTGTGGATTTGTGTGGTGTGTGTGTTTTGTGTGTGTGTGTGTGTGTGTGGTGTGTGGTGTGTGTGGGTATTTTAGTGTGTTTTGAAGATTCTGAGAGAACAACATGTTGAATGAAGTGGTTGGGGAGTGTTAAATGGAGGGTGAAATGACGATTATAATTAAGTTAAATTGCAAACGTAGTAGATTAGAATTCTAATCACTTTTGGCTATAAGACTGAGTGTAGTGGTGGCCGAGTGCACCACGACCACATTAGCTTCTCTCTCTATCACCACACACGTGCTATAAGACCACCAAATTCACTAAATGAAAATACACAACTTACACACTAACATACTTATACAATACACTCACACACACAAACAACAAAAACAAAATAAGCCGGTCGTATCCACGACGTGTTGTGCGCAAAATCGGTTGACGATTGAGTTGTGAGTGGTGTTGTAGTAAGGCTATGTGTAATGGATGATTTAAACACACGTTCTCCCCTCATTCGCAAAAAAGTAAAAAAAAAATACAATAAGACAAAAATTAAAAAATAAAAAAAATTCATACCCCAACCATGCGTCATTTTAACACATACACCCACCTCCAACGCGTTATCTTCCTGATTTTGTGTGAAATCGATCGTGCAGACGACTAAGTTATGTGGAGAGAGAAAAACATTTATGTGTGTGTGAGTATATTATGTGGTATATTTGTGTTTAAGTAGTATATGTTTGTGTAGTGAAGTTGGTGGTCTTATTACACTTGTTAAGTGGTGATGTAGGTGAAGTGAAAAATGTATGAGACCCTAAGTTGGCAGTAGCGTTGTTAGTCACCATTACACCCAACCTAAGGGATGACTGATTTGTGAGACTCTCGTTGAAGATCCACTAACTCAGTGGCGGATGCTATAGGTTGTTATAAAACTACACGTTTGTCCCGGTCGACCACCAAGGAGAACACATTCCACCCATTACTCCCCCACTTACGACGCGTCCTCAACAAAAAAAAGCACAAATCGGTCGTAATTGAGACCGAGTCGTCGAAGACTTATGTGGTTCCAAAAGTCAGATGTGTGAATGATTTAGTTTGTATAAGTGAAGTATGTTTAAGTGACATTCTCGGTCTTCTTATTACATTAAATTAATCAAGAAATTATCGTAAAAAGAGAAAATTGACGTAACATTTACACTTTGTTCCCGAGTTTAATTATGGAGAGAAAAGAAAAGATTTGGGAAGGTAACAAAAAAATTGTGTTCTTAAGATGTTTTTGAGAGAGAAAGGAAAGTAAAGAATAGTAATTAATCAAAAATTTAATTCATAATCGTCATCACAATTTGGGATGATGTGGAAAGAAAGGAAAAAGAAAGGTGTTTGTTTTTTCTTATACACTTAAAATTGTTTATTTTTTCCATTTTTGTTTTTAACTCACGAACACAAAAAATTTATGACTTCCTTCTTTTTCTCTTTAGCTCGGAAACACAAAAATTTCAATCATTTTTTCTTCACTTCACTTCTTATTTTTCCATACATTTTGTCTTCTTTCCTCGTTAAACTCGGAAACAGAATGTTACTTCGTGATATTCTAGCCTAAAGTATACACTTTGTACCAAAGTTTCTAAAGAGTATGCAATTATACTTATATAACAAAATACCAGTCCTTGGTATTCGAGACCTTTTTCACCACTCCCGATACACAAATATACGGTAATAGTATCTGGGGTTATCGTCTGTTGCAAAGTTAGTCCTTAATGACTAATTTTGCAACCGAACGATAACCGAAGGATTGTTTTGTAAAAAAAATCAGGAACATTTTACGAAAATAGCCTTTGGGGTTATCGGTCCGTTGGAAAGCTAGTCCTTAATGACTAAGTTTTGCAACAGAACGATAACCCAAGGATTATTTTTGTGAAAAAATTCACACAGAAATAGCCCTTACGTTATCGTTATGTTGCAAAGTTTATCCTTAATAATGACACTATACGGAAATAGTCTTTGGGTTATCGTTCCATTACAAAGTTAATCATTGATGTAAAACCTCGCACTCCGCGGCGAAGAGCGGGTGAAAAACTACTTGTTAAAAAACTCCAACATATCTCTAACATCTTTGTTTTCCTAAACACAATTTGTTATTCCCGCCCATTACCACTACCACCACCACTTTATTTCTTCCCCAAAACCCCAAAAACAAAATCATCATCACCAAGACATCATCAACAATGGCAACAAAAACCCTGATCCAAACCCGGTTAAAATCATTCTTAATCTATCAATCACTTCAATCAACACTCATTTACATCTTTTACAAAACCCTAATTTCACCACCAACCACCTCCCACTTTCTCTCATTCACTTTCTTCCATCTCTCACTCCTCCTCTTCTCCACTTCTCTCTTTATTGTATCTTCGCCGCAACCCGTTCGCGGCGTCTCGTTTCTCGAGTTGCTATTTGGGGTTGTTAAACTGCTTTTTGTTTACGGCGGCCAGCCCTTGCCTGATGGGTTTAGGGTTAGGGTTTAGGGGTTTGGTTGTTGGGTTGTTTTATGGATTGTATTATGTGTTTACGAAGAGATGGGTTTTGG
>BQNB010126424.1:2183-19603 GCA_026074375.1 Tanacetum coccineum
CATGAGCTTAACGACAAAAGCAATCTCATTGATCTCATGAAGGAGTGTCATCAATGAACTCACTTCGGGGGAGATTGTTAGCCTCAAAATATTGAGTCGAACTGGAAGTTCGTTCATTATGTATTTAAGTCTCGGTCAATCAATTAGTTAATGTTGTAATAGGATAATATCGGGAATAGGGCTCGATAGTTAATCTAATATTGTATATGTTTCGGGTTTAATCCCAAGCAAAACCCGAGCTCGGGTCCTAGTTAAATATCCCGCGTGTACCTTTAACGTGACGGGGTATATAAGCTTTTTCTTCTTTAGAAAAAGCTAGTTGATAAAAATTAATATTTTCTTTTCCTCTTTTCTCTCTCAACTCTCTCTCTCCTCTTTCTCTCTCTAGAACAACTCATCTCTCTTTCTCTTTTCTAGTTCGATTCATGTTGTATGATATATGAAGTGAAGTGTTTACGGGATCCTACACCACTGCTAGTGAATATTAGCACTGCTAGTGAAAATATGCTAAATGTTTACTACTGCTAGTGAATATTAGTACTAGTCAAGGTTAAGACTGCTCAGAGATAAGTTAATGCTGCTGAGGTTAATTAGTTAGTACTGTCTGTTGTTAGTAATGCTTATATGATATGTATTAAGTTATTTGTTTATAGAAAAGATTATGGATACTTAGGAAAGTATTGTAAGCCGACTAGGGCTCCTTGGTGTATAAAAGGAGGTCCTAAGGCATAGAGTTTGATATATTTTATCAATCTTTTGAAGTATTATTAGACGTATAATTCATAGCTTCAAGGTCTTTGTAACCCTAATACTTTAAGAGTATTCGTATTATTATCTTAATAATATTGGAGCTTATTTGTTGAATTATATGTTAATTGAATTACTGTTTCATTGATAATTCTTAAATATTAAAGATTAGATTTCACATAATCTTTAATACATTCAAAAATAGTTTCTACTATAGTTGTGTTAGATTTATCTAATATAACTAAACCTTAAACAACCTTAAGGAATTCGATCTATTGAAGTGGGAGCAACAAATACGATGTATTGAGGGTTTCTTAGAGTAAGGTCCACGATTATTATATTCTAGAATATTCTTTACTTGATCTTTAATACGGCGTATGGAATTATCTGGATACGTCGCATAGGGCTTCAAATCTTCGTGGTAGCTTGTGAAGTGCAGGCACATATACGTTGTATATTCCTTGATGGATACAGCGTATAGGTTTTCAGAACAATATTCTTTAGATTTCTTGTTTAAACTCCAAAATGCGTGCCTTTTTGCTAAACTTCACCAATTGCTCTGTAATTACTGCATTTAACAAATATAAGCAATTAAGTGCCAATTCATGCAATAATTACATAAAGAGTTAATTACATGGTTCGTCCCTGTGGTTTAGGCTAAATCCCTGATTTCGTCCCTATTTCTTTTTTCTTGCATGAATCGTCCCTATCTCAAAAGTATGTAACACCGTTCGTCCCTATCTCAAGAGATAGGGACGAATGGTGTTACATAGTTAATTACATGGTTTGTCCCTATCTCTTGAGATAGGGACGAACGGTGTTACATAGTTTTGAGATAGGGATGATTTATGCAAGAAAAAAGAAATAGGGACGAGATCAAGGATTTGGCCTAAATCACAAGGACGAACCATGTAATTAACTCTTACATAAAACAAGCAATATAGCTGGGATAAATGATGCTATAAAAGTGACGTTATTTGATGTCATCAAATCTCCCCCCACTTGAATCCTACTTGTCCTCAAGTAGACTTTAGAAAACTTACAAAAATGTATCCTAACCAAAGTCAAGGATTTTTACCTTAAGCAATTATTCATTCAATCACTAGTACACAACCAAACACCTCACGAAATAGGAAAATGAAAACACTCAAATCACTCAACTAAACTATATGGTAACATTTAAGTAGTTCGCTCGATTGCTCGGTCGTGACGAGTATTCTATCATAAGCTTGGCAAGGATGCACATCTCCACCACTAAATCTAAGGAGTAATAAGTCTATAAAGGTAAATATGGGTTTAATGATAAGGTTTAAGGGTTGATCATTCTTTCTAATCTCTATCGATACCAATATTCCAGAAAAGGCGACAAAACCACAAATATACGAGCAAATCCATAAACGCGATACTTGTGATTGCTCATTCCTTAACTCGAATAAGCTAAAGAATAGGACTAGTAATCTTCACCAACAGTAGTAAAGCAACAAGAGTGACAAAACCACATATACACATCCAAATTCATAGAATAGACATACATGATTGCTCAATTCCCACATTCAAGTAAAACCAAAGGTTATGATGAAGAATGAATAAGGGTATGGGTTACTAATCCTTTCACCAATATTAATGAACAAACAAGGGCGACAAAACCACATGTACACAAACAAATCCATGCACGAGACACACGTGATTGCTCACTCCCTCATTCGAGCAAGACCAAAGGTTAGGGACTTGCATCGGAAATATATAATTGGTGTTAAGTAAAAAATAAACAAATCAAATAGATTAAGTCCAAAAAAAAGGTATGAGTTGCTAGATACTTTCCCAGCCATCCCTTGGAAAAGACACAGAATCATAGACCAATTCACGCTTTAACACGGAATACTCATGCTTTAGTATACACGAATTAGGCTCATGAATGCCTTGATCAATAGATCAATCAAAACAACCTTAGTTGGCGTCCCCATGACGACCAACTCTCAAACATCCATAATATACATACTATACAACAATAGTGGTGATATCGACCATTTTATACATGAAATACATTGTTGTTTTATTTCGACCAATATACAACAATACTCTACAAATCACTTTTCTGTATTTTTCTATTTTTTTGATTTTTTTTATACACTACGAATTTCGGTGTATTTTCACCATCTCACGATCACAATAAATCCGGATAATTTATCCATAATCCTCCATACTTCGGATATAAAAATAATAGTGAAAGTAGTAAAACACACGAAAAACAAAGACTAAAAATATACACTACTTTCACATTCCTATTGCATTGTCCAATACGCACACAAAGATAGAAAATACGCACACAAACACAGGAAATACAATACTTTACACAAAAGCAACTAGCAACCGATTAAGGACTTAATCTAATTGGGTAGGCTAAGGTGTAAAGGTGTAACAAAACATTTATTTGGTGGTGAAAGAAACGAAAGGAATGGCTTAGCAGGTTTTTTCTAGGAGAAAAAATCTTACTATAAAATAGATGTAAACAAAAAAGGTTTATACAGGGGTTAACTAACGAGTGTAGTTAGTTAATATCACAATAAACATGTATAGGCTTTTTAGGTGGATTCCTATAAATTTACCAGTTTAGACAAGTCACTCCATCTATTTAAAATAGTACTTATTATGGTAGTATCGAATAGATATACCAAGCCAAGTTCTAAAGTTTACTACAGTCACCGGCACACTCATATTTTTGTGGAATTTAGGGGTAAAATTAGGGGGAAACGAAAAGGTTAAATCATCACAAATGGAATTAAGGGTTATCTGTGCAGGTCATGTAACTAATAATTTCACCAAAAGTATGCTAAAAAAATTAAATTTAGACATAATTTAGGCATATTATTGTGAAAATAAGGACAAGTAAGCATTCTAATTCTCCTCCCCCCACTTGAGATATACAACGACCTCATTGTATAAATATAACATTAAGAACAAAAAATTAAAAGAATTAGAACGAGAAACTCTCTTGAGATTTGCTAGTTATGATCCTTCATGTTGCGTTTACGAGCAAGATTATGTGTTTTAAAAGCGTCTGTATTCCCGCATGACTACAACACACATAGAATTCCAGAATATAAAATACTCCACCAAAGTCGTCATTTTCGTTGAGTAAGGTCCTTTGATTATAACTTGCAAATGGTGATTCAATGGTTGGAAACACCTTAGAATGACTTATAATAGGTGTGTATAAGTGTGTATGAGTTGTATAAAAATTGCTATGGATTTGGTAGAGTGCTTGAACATTGCCGAAACATATAGAGATGGAAAGGAAGGTGTGTTTGATTTTCTAGTTAAGTGTTAAGCATGTATGACTTCTCTTACTAGATACATGAATATATATGGAGTAAATCTAGTCAAAGAGACCAAGCATGGTGCAAGTGATGGCTCATGGTCAAGGTATGGTAGGCATGGTCTTGCCATAATGAGGTATGGAAGGTATGGTCTTGCCATAATGAGGTATGGTGTAGGTTTGACCAAATGAAGTGTTTCTTGGTAAATCTTTGTATAAAAGGCAAGCATTTCGGTATTTAAGAGATGAATATGATATATTTGAGTAAACTTTATGTATTGGGTATAAAAGTGGGTATTTGTTGAAGTGTAGAAAAGTTTTTGTGGTTCCGGGAGTGCCTAAACGCAATTTATCGCGAAACGTATACACTTTACGTATCCGATAAAAATAAAATGAACAAAGTTAATAATTATCCTCAAAATAATTATATAACCCTTGCTTGATGTAAACATTTAATTGTTTGATGCCCGTTTACATTGAACGCTAATTTTTAGCTTACGCGATTTAGCTTAACATTTATGATTTAAAGCAAACGCGTACTATACTAAAAATAAATAGTACATTTGTTGACATCGTCAAAGACTTGAAAACACAGGGTGTTATAACTTTATCGTTCCCTACTCTTAAAGCTAATTTTCTTTTAAACACATCAATTTTAGTATGAACAATAGACAAGAATAGTCTTCCTAGGATCAATGGGGTCTTGATATTATCAGGCATATCTAAAACAATAAAGTCTACAAGAAAGACAAACTTATCAATTCTTACTAACACATTTTCAGCTATTCCTTTGGGATGTTTCACAGTTCTATCAGCCAATTCAATGATCAACTTAGTAGTAGCTAATTTACCTAGACCTAGATTGGTATAGGTCAAGAAAGGCATAACACTAACGCTAGCTCCTAAGTCAGCTAAGGCTTTATTAAAACATAAATTATTAATATAGCAAGCTAAAGTGAAACTCCATAGGTCTTTTTCCTTTGGAGGTAGGGCATCATCGAGAAGCGTAGTCCCAATTGAGTAGGCACCTAAGTCATTCAGTCCATTTGATCCCTCATCTTCTTTATAGCAATCATCATACAAACGACTAGGAAAGGAGATAGTCGCTTGTCTTGGCCTAAAAAAATTGCATACTGTTCTGTGGGACCGATATGGCATATCGGCTGGGTCCAATACGGCGTATCAGGATCGTATCAGCTTCAACAGTAGTCGAGATCGACTTGACATGATCTCTAGGTTTTGTTTAAGTTAAACTATGCAAATTTCCATATCCCTTTTCTTGCAGTACCTTGCTCATTTGTCCGATTTAAATCTTCAAAGCTTTGACTGAGGCTCCTTGATTTTTGATAGCAGCATCCGTGGAAGCTCAAATTTCCTTAATCAAGTTAGAGTTTTCTTCATGCCTTTTTGCAGATTCGGCCATAAATTTGCTCAGTGATTCTTCCATTGTTTGCCTTCGCTCTTGATACAAGGGGTTTCCATTATTTCTTTGGTAGAATCCTGGAGCTGCAGCTTGATATTGTCTTCCTTGTAGGAATGGTACACCAAATTGAGTGTAGTATGCTCCTTCAAGGGTTTTTCCTTCTTCTTTTAGTGGACAATCTTTAGTGTAGTGAGGTCCCTTGCATAATTCACACCCTACTTGAGCAGCATACATGTTTTCATTCACTTTCTTGATTTCCCTTCCAAGGTTATTGAGTTGAGCTTGAATAGCAGCTAATCCGTCAAAAGTTTTAGTACTTCTATTCCTAGTAGACGTTCCATTGTGCCATTTTTGAGAATGATCAACCATGTCTTGGATGGCTTTCTTTGCATCAGCAGCCTTCAAAGATGGTATGGCACCCTAAGAATCAAGAATCTGTCTAGTAGGTACGTCCAATCCCTTGTAAAACAAAATCACTTCCTGCATATCCGTTAAGTAATGTTGAGGACATCTCATTAAAAGTTCCTTAAATCGTTCTCACGCTTGGTAAAGAGTCTCATCAAGATCTTGTTGGAAGTTATTGATTTCCTCCATCTTTTTAGCAGTTCGAGCAGTGGACAGTATTTGCTCAAAAATTTCTCCTTAAGAGTTTCCTATGTTTTAATCAAACCAGCAGGTTAATTTCTTAGCCAACGGCTTGCGGCTCTAGTAAGCGACATAGGGAAAACTCAAAGCATTACTTTATCTTGAGTTATTTCAAGGATATGGAACAAATAAACAATCTTAAGAACTTTTTCAATGTGCTCATCGGGATCCTCATTCTCCGATCCACTTATTGTATTATCGCGAATTTCCTTGAGAAATTGACCCTTCAGCTTAAATTCGGACTTTTCATCGATTTTAGGCCTAGCAATACCTGAGCCATATCCTTCTCGGGTCTTAGTAATGTATTCCTCCATAGTTGGTTATATCATTGTTTCAGTAACTTCTTCCTAGGACTGATCTTCGTACTCAGAAAATAAATTAATTTCCGGTAAACTCGAATAATCAATACTCGATGTCTTGAAAAGCTTGAGGTAAGAATGAAAAACTCGTTTAGGTTCGTTGAAAGGTTGGATGAGCTCATTGTTCGAACTCCTTGTCAGGCTGTAACACCCGCCCCGAGGGGAATTAGATTGCGCAGCAGAAAATAGCAATTTGGTGTTACTAAATAGCATCCTTCACTACGATAATAGAAAACGACCCAAATAAGACGTTTTTACCAAACATGTGTTCCATAATAATTCAGAGTTAAAAGTGCGTTTAGGTCCCACAGAATCGCAACCATCGTCTATTACAAACATTGAAAGACAATTATTTTCAAATAAAAGACATTGTTTTTAAACATAACATAAAACATTGTTTTTGAAAGACCGGAAAACACAAGTAGTCTTTCCATAAAATCCGCCACACGCACGACACCACCACGCCATCGTTGCCTTCAGACTTGGTTACCTAGGATAAAACATGTTTAAAACGTCAACAACATAGTTGAGTGAAATTCATAGAGTTTAAAATAATCAGTAAGTAAAAACCTTTGAACACATTATTAGTTCTCGGGGAAACAAAGCAACAAATGCAATGTATAGAAACTTCTTTTCTTTCACGCAATAAGCTCATGACACCGAACGTTAACAAGACATATGGCATTTCATATGTTAAAGGTACCCCAAAACAAGGTATTATTGTCATATACCTACTATCTTCTAAGTACAAAATGTCCGTTTGACAGGGTGGTCACAAGGATTCAGACCCCGGACAGGGTTGTCAAACCCAATAGATCTATTTAATGCATCAGCGTTCACCTCACAAGGCAATTAACGGTTCATGAAATAAAGGACTTCGGCAATAGCTACTTATGCGGAAATAATCTCATAATCGGGTCCAGCATACCATAAAATTTTATTTGTTCGATTTATAAAACAAACATGTATCTCCCTCGCGGCTTCAAAAACAATTAAAAGAATTTAATGCGAGGCTATGATCTCACCTTAAGCAAAAGATCCAAATCAATCAACTTCAACAAACGCAAGAAACTTCACGTCTAACCGCGACCTATATTATACATATATAGCGGTACGTGACTAAAAGTATATTAAATCATATAGTGCATACTTGTATACATACATATTACTATTACGTATATACAACCATGTACTAAAATCTCCAAGTGCGACGCAAAACAATTTACCTTGATGCACTTAACCATAACACGACATTTTCAATAAAGTTTCCATTTTTAGAAAGTTTGCCAAAAGTAAGGATAATATAATCCGAACTTCATATTTCGTTATCAATTAACTAACATTACTAACCATTTGCTCATTATAAACTTTATTCAAAAATTTAATCAAGTTTGACTTTCAAAAGTCAAAGTTCGTAGTTGACTTTTTACCTAAAAAATTACCCAAACTTGACTCGGCCGTAAAACGTTCGTTTTTAGGAGTTACATGGCCCACCTTATATCAAAACGGACCTTAGAACATCCTTTACCATTATCAATAGCCTAATTTAGATTTCAAAAATTTCTCAACACGCTATGACTAAGTCAAACTTTTTGGTCAACAAAAGTCAACCCAAAATCATACCAAAACTCATTTTTATCAAAATTCAACCATTCCAACATGTTTAACTAGCCTAAAAACATGTACCAAAACTATCAATTACAAGCTCATACTTAAAATATTTTCAAATTGATTTTGCACTTGAATCATCTAGCTACAATCATATACATGTAATAACCTTTAATTAAATCAAATAAGAAACATAACTAGAAGCTTACAATGCTAGAACAAAGTTCAAATTTTGTTTCCCCTTCCTTTTGAAATCGGACGCAAACCCAAAGACCACAACCAAAGCTTTTTCAACCAAACCAACTAGCTAATAACACTTATCTAACACTAGTGAACCTTCCTTTTAGATCAAAACCCCAAGAACACACTTGAATTTCTAACTTCTTGAAAACTTAGTGCATGTAGGATTTTCTTAGTGGGAAATGTAGAGGACTGAACAAGGATTAATATGGTATAACTAGATTGTAATGCATGTAAGTAACAAAATTTTGATAATGTCTCCATAGTCGAAGAGTAAAAACCACCGCTCCTAATTCCAAGTCATGGGTCGTATAATTTTCTTCATTCTTTCTAAGTTGCCTTTATAAGAAATTGGACTTGATCATTGGCATTTTAACCCCTCCATCTTTAATATCTTTTAAAACTAGTACAAAATGGTTTCTTTTATAAATAAAATCGGCCGTAAATTCGAGTCACACCACTTTTGTAAATATTTTAAATCCGTCCCACTAATTTTACTTTAAAACGTTTAATAATAGTTAAAACCTCATAAAACACGACCTTTAAACACGGTTTTTACAAAAACTCGGGGAAACGTCGAAAAGTACAAAAATAACATAATCACGCTCTCGAAGCAATAACATAAATTTTCTGACTTTCTTAAATACTAAAAACAGATAAAAACTCAACCACGGATTGAAATAACCTTATCAAAGGAAATTTTTATCATACCTCATATAATATAAACGACTATAACTATTTACGTAACTAGAATAACTATCTTAGCTAGGGATAGACGTTGACTGAAACTCGGGTTGTTACATTCTCCCCTCCTTTAGGGAGCGCCGTCCTGGTGCTCAGCTCGACTTATCCGCTTTATTCGCTTTGTCCTTACTTGTAAAGAGATGAGGGTGCTTCTTCTTAATCTGATCCTCACGTTCCCAAGTAAATTCTGTACCTCTTTGCGAATTCCAACGAACTTTAACAATAGGTATCCGACTTTGCTTAAGTCGCTTAACTTCCCTATCAACAACTTCTACTGGCTCATCAGTCATATGCAACTTATCATCAAGTTAAATCTCATCCTTCGGAATAACAACATCACCTTCCGCCAAACACTTCTTAAGATTTGAAACATGAAAAGTACTATGAATTCCCTTCAATTTTTCAGGCAACTCCAACGTATAAGCTACAGGACCTACTCTAGCTAGAATCCTAAATGGCTCAATGTAACGTAAACTTAGCTTTTTGCGCTTTCCAAAACGCACAGCGCCCTTCCATGGCGATACCTTAAGCAATACCATGTCACCAACTTCAAATTCCAACGGCTTAAGTCTCTTATCTGCGTAACTCTTCTGGCGACTACGAGCAGCTAACAAACGGTTCTTAATATGGACAATCTTCTCAGTCGTATCACGGATAAATTCTAGACCGGTGAGTTGGCTATCCCCAACCTCACTCCAACATACAGGTGATCTACACTTTCTTCTGTACAAAGCTTCATATGGTGCAGCCTTAATACTTGCGTGATAACTATTGTTATATGAGAACTCGACCAAGGTAGATGGCGATCCCAACTACTTCCAAAGTCAATCACACAGGCACGCATCATATCTTCTAACGTTTGTATAGTCCTTTCACTTTGACCATCTGTTTGAGGGTGGTAAGCGGTACTAATATCCAAATTCGTCCCCAACGCTTCCTGAAGCGATCTCTAGAAATTTGATGTAAAATGGCTATCTCGATCCAAAATGATCGAAACAGGTACACCATGCCTACACACTATCTCCTTCAAATACAGTCGCATGAGTTTCTCCATACTATCCATTTTCTTCATTGGTAGGAAATGAGCTGATTTGGTCAGTCGGTCGACAATAACCCAAATCGTATCATACCCACTCGGCGTTCTCGGCAATCTACTCATAAAATCCATAGTGATCCTTTCCCACTTCCAAACAGGAATCTCAGGTTGTTCTAGCAGTCCAGACGGTTTCTGATACTCGGCCTTAACCTTCGCACAAGGCAGACATTTACTAACATACGTGGCAATATCCACTTTCATGTTCGGCCACCAGTATAACAACTTCAAATCTTGATACATCTTGTCCGATCCCAGATAGATGGAATACTTAGACTTATGCGACTCATGCATAACCAAATCCCTCAATCTACCGAATCGCGGCAACAAAACATGATTCCCAAAACAACGCATTTCATCAGGGCGAAATTCAAATATCGGCTTACACAATCTCCCTAAATTTTCCTTCCTTACATACTTCTTCTTCATTGCTTCCTTCTAAACTTCACGAATTTGCTTCGGTAAATCATTATGAACAATCATCATCAAAGCTCGAACACGTAATGGCTTAACTCTTTCCTTTTAGCTTAAGGCGTCAGCCACAACATTCGCTTTTCCAGGATGATACCATATCTCATAATCATAATCACTCAGTAACTCAATCCATCTCCGTTGTCTCAAATTCAACTCTTTTTTATTCAAAATATATTGTAGGCTTTTGTGATCGGTGAAAACCACACACTTCGTCCTATACAAATAATGTCTCCGCAATCTAAGAGCAAAAACAATGGCTCCTAACTCCAAATCGTGAGTAGTGTAATTCTCTTCATGAACTTTCAACTGTTTAGAAGCATACGCTATCACCTTATCTCTTTGCATTAACACGACTCCATAACCCTTAAGAGATGCGTCACAATACACCATGAAATCTTCTGTTCCTTCAGGTAACGCTAAGATCGGTGCACTACATAACTTCTGCTTTAATGTCTAAAAAGCTTCTTCTTCTCTTCCCTACTCGTATTTCTTATTTTTCTGAGTCAACTTAGTCAGTGGATTAGAAATCAAAGAAAATCCTTCAATAAACCTCCTATAATAGCCAGCCAATCCAAGAAATTGCCTCACCTCTGTTGGCGTCGTTGGTGCAGCCCAACTCTTAATGGCTTTGATCTTGGCAGGATCAACATGAACACCACTACGATCAATCACATGACCTAAAAATTGTACCGAATCTATCCAAAATCACACTTTGAAAACTTGGCGTACAATCTCTCTTTCTTAAGAAGCTCCAGGACAATCTTCAAATGCTTCCCATGCTCTTCTTCATCCTTGGAATAAACCAAAATATCATTGATGAACACTATGACGAACTTATCAAGATATGACTTTCACACTCGGTTTATCAAGTCCATAAATACAGCAGGCGCATTAGTCAATCCGAACGGCATTACTTGGAACTCAAAGTGACCATACCGAGTTCTAAATGCAGTAATCAGAATGTCTTCCTCTTTAATACGTAACTGGTGATATCCTGATCGCAAATCGATCTTAGAATACATGCTCGAACCTTGCAGTTGGTCAAACGAATCCTTAATTCTTAAAAGAGGATAGCGATTATTGACAGTCAACTTGTTTAACTCACAATAATCTATACACATTCAAAGAGATCCATCTTTCTTCTTGCTTAACCCTCTTTGGACATCGATTCCTAGTATGACCTTGCTCACCACAATCATAACAAGTCTAAACAGGCTGAACCTTAACCCCTGTGGCAACACTCTTCTCCTTACAATACCTTGCCTTATGCCCAACCTTTCCACACTTGTGGCACTTAATCGTACACTGACCAACATGGCGAGTAAAACAGCGTTCACATAAAGCAAGCTTTCCATCAGTAAGAGCGGTAACCATGGCTCACACATTTCCTTGTTTTTGGCTATTTTGCAAAGATTGATGAGAGTTATCCCTTTGATTTCCCTTACCACTACTGTTTCCACTTTGAAGGTTCTCCCACTTTCACTTCTTTCCTTCTAAAATCGTGGCATCTCTAGCTTGCGATTTCTGCCCCCATCAACTTATGAGCCATATGTACGGCTTCATTTAGATCAGCAGGCTTAGACGATGTCACCTCTCCCTTAATATTATCCGTCAATCCCCTGATATAAGCATCAACCTTCACTCTTTCAGGCTCTACCATTCTTGGACACATCAAAGCCAGTTCATTAAACATTTGAGTATAAGCAACAACATATACTCCTTAACCTTCAAGTTCCACAACTCGTGCTTCATTCTTTGAACTTCTTCTATCGAACAAAATTCTGCAGTCATCAGTTGCTTAATCTCAGTCCAAGGCATTTGGTTCACAGTCTCCAAACCTATAGTTGCAACCTTAGTTTTCCACCAAGTCAAATCTGGTCCTTCTAATGTAGCAGCAGCAAACTTTACCTTCTTACCCTTTGCACATTCACTGATCTAAAAAACACTCTCAGTTTTCTCGAACCATCTTTGCAATTTAACAGCTCCTTCAACCCCACAAAAGACATCAGGATTGCACTTCATAAACCCAACAAAAGTGCACTTACGAACAGTAGGTGCAGTGTCTCAACCTCTCACTGGCCCAGATCCACTAGCATCATTCCTAACATTCACTTGCCTTGCCCGCTCATCATTCCTGACATTCACTTGCCTTGCCCGCTCAGCAGCAATAGCGGCATCAACACTTTCCTTGATCATTCAGCGAATAGCAACTTGAGTCGTAGGTGCAGACTTTGGAGGCATGATTCTGTCACGTCACACAGAAAACAATCTGATAAGCATTCATAACATGATATTCTCATAACATGATACAATGACAAATCAACCACAACAACAGTCACACAACATCATGTAGTAATCAAAAGATAGTCATTCATTTTTCATCATAAGAGAATTAATACATAGTTGCATTGTTTCATGAAATGATACAAATCGTTACAACCAATAGCACTAAATCTACTAACTGAGGACTCAGTTTAGTGATTACACAACAAAAGAAACTACAATTGAAACTAAACTACTGAGCATCATGAGGAGATCCTCGCGGCTCAGACAAATGACTCTTCTCATATTCAATCAGAACATTGATAGCTTCATTCGGTCTTTCTTCAAACACAAATCCTCTACGAATCATCTCTTGATAGAACTCACGAGCTCGAACTCTTGTCCAATAGAGATCTCTCTCAACTCGTTCATTCTGCATACGAAGGAATGTGTCGCTAAACCTTGCTTCTTTAAGTTCCCTCTTCAATTTCTTACACTCAACCTTATCTTCAGTATTACCAAGCTTCTCAACCAATTTTTCCATTGCAGCAGTTCCTTGCTCCACACTAGAATGCACTTCATTACCCAAATCCAAAATCAACTTACCATAGAACTTATCCTTTGCTTTTCCTTTCTTCTCGAACAATGCATGCGCCGTCTCGCGTCCACACAATCATCTTGAAAAATTAACCATTCGACTAAAAAGAGAGTTGATATCTCGTCTCATGAAGCCAGGTAGAAATATATCACCATCCTCTCGAGGAATAGCGGTAGTAGACGATTCACCTACCTCATAAACACTAACAAGAACAGTCTCATCCTCATGCTCAATCAGATTCTCAACCTCAGTCTCATCATCAGGTTCAGACTCAGAAGCATGCGACAGAGGGTTAAGAGGATCCACCTCTTCATAAGGATATGTCAACTCCGACTCATTTTCATCTTCCTCAATGTTGACTTCCATATCATCTTCTTCTTCTTGAGGATCTTCTTCTTCCTCAAATTTGTCTTTTTCGGGTCTTCGTCTTCATCTTCTATGATAGGCTCGGGAACAACAGGAACATCATCGTGTTGATTCGGCTCAACAACAGGTACTTCATCCACATGATCGAGAGGAATTACGTTCACCATGATAATCTAGAAAATATCATACAATACTTACTTAATAGCGTATCAATCCTTACCATTATCGGAACACTATTACTAAAATAACAGTTCGCATAAAAGCGCAACAAATAAAATTTACAATTGGCGACCTTCTCGATCCGCGTATATCTCAATTATACTTCAAACTTACATAGTATTAGTTATCATATAATCGCATGACATTCTATGCATACAACACATGCATAAATGTACCCACACATAACACTTTATGCATCCGACGCATGCATAAATTTATCCATACTTAACTATTTATACATATAACACATACATAAACATAGTTACACATAACAATTTATAAATGTACCTTACATGTAACCAATGGCAACGAGGAGTCTCGACGTGCGTGTAGAAGCGTTATAGTTTAGGCTTTTCAAAAAGACTCGACCTAGTTCTTTATAACTTTAGACTCTTGATATCACTTTGGTATCTAAAACGATTACAATCCGAGTTTTGAAAATAACCTAGTTCTCTACAAGCAAAGCTCTGGTACCACTCTGTAACACCCGCCCAAAAAGGGCATCAGATTATGCAGTAGAAATTAGCAATTTGGTGTTACTAAATAGCATCCTTCACCACGATAATAGAAAACGACCCAAATGAGATGTTTAAAACAACATGTGTTCCATTTTTGTTTAGAGTAAAAGTGTGTTAGGTCCCACAGAATCGCAACCACCGTCTATTACAATCTTTGAAAGACAAATGTTGTCAAATAAAAGAAATTGTTTCTAAACATAACACAAGACATTGTTTTTGAAAGACCGAAACACACAAGAAGTCTTTCCATAAAATCCATCACACGCACGACACCGCCATGCCATCGTTGCCTTTAGCCTTAGTTACCTGGGATAAAACATGTTTAAATGTCAACAACAAAGTTGAGTGAAATTTATAGAGTTTACAAATAATCAATAAGTAAGAATCTTTGAACACATAATTTGTTCTCGGGAAAACAAAGCAACAAATGCAATGTATAGCAACTTCTTTTCTTTCACGCAATAAGCTCATGACACCGAACGTTAACAAGACATATGGCATTTCATATGTTAAAGGTGCCCCAAAACAAGGTATTATTGTCATATACCTACTACTTTCTAAGTATAAAATGTCTATTTGACAGGGTGGTCACAAGGATTCAGACCCTAAACAGGGTTGTCAAACCCAATAGATCTATTTAATGCATTAGCATTCACCTTACCAGGCAATTAACGGTTCATGAAATAAGGGACTTAGACAATAGCTACTTATACAGAAACAATCTCATAATAGGGTCCATCATACCATAAAATCATATGTGTTTGATTTATAAAACAAACATGTATCCCCCTTGCGGGTTTAAAAATAATTAAAAGAATTTAATGCAAGGCTATGAACTCACCTTAATCAAAAGATCCAATCAATCAACTTCAACAAACACAAGACACTTCACGTCTAACCGCGGCCTATATTATACATATATAGCGGTATGTGACTAAAAGTATAATAGATCATATATTACATACTTGCGTACATACTGTCACACCCCGTCAATGGCGGAAACACGGGATGCGATGATACCATTCATCGCACAAGATACAAGATCATACACTTTATAATTTACATTCATAAAACTGAAGTTTACATAACTTTACAAGTTAAAAACTTGACATAATTTAAAACCACGTCCTTCTTGACCCAGTCCCCTAGGGTTACATCTTTTCTCTTCTAATACCAATCAAATACCTTTGATTTGACACACCTGAAAATGATACTCGAAAACGTCAACAATAATATTGGTGAGCTCGTAGGTTTGACCTTAAACCCAAAAGCTGTGCCAATATTTCAACAATGGATAATAATGCTATATGACAGTGAATATATGCAAACAACCTTAGCATCACCGCTAATCAATAACCATATGTCACTTACGTACCTAAAGGGCCTACCAACTAGAGCACTAATATTTGGGCAGGACCTCACATAAACTTGGGTAGGCGTACCTATCTGCTCTAATAATCACACAAATACTGGGTAGGCGTACCCATCTAATCCAATAATCACACAAATACTGGGTAGGCGTACCCATTCGATCCAAACAATCATGCATCACATAATATTCATATAGCAGTCATAAGCACATATCTTGTCCAAAAAACAAAACCATATTTCGCACAAATCAATTCAAAAACATTTCAAAAACATTTCAAAACACATTTGAGTATCATTTTCCCCTAACGGAAAAACAGTAAAAAGTGAGGATACGAGAACTCACCTCAATCAACAATCAAAGCAACCGCAAAATCTCAAATAAAGCAGGACACAATAAATCTCTACGCAAGCGCACAATGTACCCGACAACGATCTAAAATATATACTCACTATATCAATACTCATACAAAATTATCTTATTGTACAAGTGTTCGCCTTAACTCACGCAAAATCCTCATTTTTATTCAAAAGTCCCATTTCCAATTCATGTCATTCCAACTCGTTACCTCAAATCTTTAATTTCTTACAAAAACATCGTCTTATTACCAAGACTTTATCTCATTATCAACACTTTATCTCATATTATGGCTGTGTGGTAATTACGTAAAAACGACTCAAAAACACTGGGGCAAAGTGTGACATCAATACAACAAAGCTCAACACCTCAAATTTCTGAACGATACATTCGACCAAAATAATCCACGAAAAACTGACGAAAAGAAATGAGCAAGAGCTAAAAAGTTAAAGATAAATAATCCGCACCTTCGTAATCCATATGCTAAAAATATATATACATATATATATATATATATATATATATATATATATATATATATATATATATATATATATACATGAATATTCAATAATATATTTTATTAATCATTTTTCGGTCATTATTATCGGGTATCGTTTAGGCCGCTAACGGGGTAGCTACAACATCTCGTCATTTAATATGTCCAAAGGCTTTTACCTCAATACTTAATCTTCCTTAAGATTCACCCATCCATTTCCTCAATCAAAATCGACACAATGGTTATAAATAGTAAACATTTAAGAAAAGTTTAGAGAAATTTCTTCGTTCGTATTGTATTAAATTTTCAAGTTAAATAACTATTTATTGATAAAACATTGAAAATTTTATCTCTTTTAGCAAAACTCTAAGTATATAATTCTTTTGAAAATTCGGCATGACCCGTATGTCTTTATGACTTCTTCCATGATATTAAACCTTAATCCAAAACAATTTTCACATATCCGACGCTTTCCGACAAACACAATTTCAATACTTTCGACATGATTTATCTAACCATGGCAAAATAACCTCTTTACAATCGACAAGTCCAACAAAAATCTTCCTCTTAGTCCAATACAAAT